>KK116981.1:9140-50795 GCA_000611955.2 Stegodyphus mimosarum
CGCGATCAATGAGACTGTAATACGTCTTCCGTTTGCATCAATAATAAAATTCTTGTCATTTCTATCAACGACTAAATGAGGTCCAGTATGAGGTGGTGTCAATGGAGGAAAAACTTTATCAGATCTTAAAAATATATGAGAACAAGTTTTTAATGAGGGGTTGATGAAAATTTTACGACTTCCGTATAGTTCAAAGTAGACTCAACTAATAAGTACAGCTCAAGAATTCAAACATTTTTTTTAAACAGTTCACATGACATTAAAGTTAGCACAACAACACACGCTTCACGACAGACAGACAGACAGACTTAGTATGAACGCCGTTACAGTTAGTTATTTTAAATATACATCACAATACAATACGCTCGGCTGCTACTGGCATCGATTCGAAAAGGGTGTAAATAGGAATATGTACCGCAACTTCTTTTACTGCATATGTTAATATATTTATAATATAGTTACATATAACCGTTATTTATTTATTTAAAACAGGTTTTGTGTACTTTAAACTTTTATGCTTCTGGAATTTACCAGAGATAATAACTACAGATATACTATATATCTTAGATATCAGTAAGCAGAAAACTTTGGAATAATGCATTAAAAAGAGATTTACTAGTGAGTAAAAATATAAAAAATTTTTAACAAATGTAATAGGAAGGAAAATGTATATATATAACTATAGGTTGAATCACAAAACATATCATCTTGCATATAAATTGACACACACACATATATATATATATATATATATATATGTATACAAAAAAAAAAAAAAATATATTATATAAAATGGAAGGAAAAATTACATAATAACTGCTAATGAAGGGAATGGTAGGATTTGTTTATATAAATAAACCTTGGCATTCTTCCTTATCATTAGATGCAATTACGTGCGTACCATCTATAGTGCCGATGACACCAGGAAATCCAAACTTTCGATTGAATCATAATTTGATTTTGTATTGTTGAAAACTATTTACTGTAAATTTTATCCGTTTGATGAAATTACCAGAAAAAACAGCATCTGTAACTTCTCAAATACATCAACTTACATATTTCCCTGCTCAGCCCTATATATCTGTCATTACCAACCTATCTCTGGTAACTTCCAGAAGCATAAAAGTCTGAGGCACAAAAAACCTGTTTTAAACAAATAAATAGAAATATGCATATATAATTGTATTATAAATATATTAACATATGCAGCGAAAGAAATTGCAGTACACATTCCTATTTATACCCTTTCTAAATCGATGCTACCAGCGGCCGAGGGGTAAATTCGCTGAACACTGGTAGTTCGGTCTGAGATTCGAATCTCGGGAACGGGTTGGCTGCATAAGCGTCATTACCAATACATCTACTATTACCAACATATCTCTGGTAACTTCTAGAAGCATAAGTTTAAATCACACAAAACCTGTTATAAATAAATAAATAAATATTCAATATAAAAGTCTTCTCATATTCACTTGATATGTAGTACAGTACGTTAAAATATAATTCTGGTTAACTCAGGTTCATCAATGCAATATATTAGTTACGTATGGTTAATTGTTCATTTCAAATATGATGAAGAAGAAACGTTTGAGTCAAAGATAAAAATGTTTACAAAACGATGATTCTGATTTTCCTAATAATTTAGATCAAAGCGTTGATGTTTCTTATGAAGATGAGGTATTCTCGTTTTAATCTTTTTGCTTTTAGTTCCTTTAAAAGAGAAATAGACTTTGCTAGAAAAATTTATGACAATGCATGTCAGTCATCGTGGTGACTTAGAGCAAACACTCAAAGTCTGTATGAGGTGGGTTAAAAGTCTGCATTATCTGTATGCGAATACATCAGTGTCACAGAAAATTAATCTATCCCTGTATTATACTTAGATAAAATTCCGTTTGTTTCCTAAGTTTCGGGTTCTGCGTGGTAATATTGTTGAAGTTAAATCTTCGAAACGTGTAACTTATTACATCAAACGATGTAACTAATTAATAGAAATTTTGTTCCCAAGTCTTTACAAGGCGATGTAAAAAATAAATAGGAAAATACTTGAAAATTCAATGACATGCAGTGGCAATAATGTAAAAAGTGGTAATATTCAAAGTATTCAAAAGGTTGTCGATAAGATAATTATTCAAAGTATTAACACTTGTAACTTCACAAAAACGGTTTATGAAAACACGATAGTATCACAGTCATCCGAAAATAACTTTTGTCAAAGCTGAAACTTTTATGCTAAACATTTACTTGGGATACTTCTAACTTGTTTGTAATTTTGTTAAATCATATGTAATGACCATATGTGAGACACGAAATGTGCATTTGGATGCGAAAAAGTAGCAAACCTATCTGGCGATGAATCAAATTTCATTGTAAATGTAATGGTATGAGAAGTAGAAAAAATAGTAATGAACTATTAAATTTGGTTAATTTTCATCAAAATGCATTAAAAATTCTGCATATCAATAAAATATTACTTAAATTCTCTAACTTCGTGACTTCCCTCAGACATTGTGAATCCCAACGGTTGTCTGAGCATTTAATGGGTTACTTCAAAGATATTAAAGAAATAACGTTTGGAGAAAATATGGATATTTTCAAGAAAAAATGTTTTCTTATGGTCTTTCGGTATTATAATTGTAAACAAAAAATACAAAAATTAAGTAAATACGTGGATAAATCTCAGGAAAAATAGTGAATTAACACGAAAGTCTTTTTTTTTAAATCTATGTAAATAGAAAACAATAATCGTACCGTATTTGAAACAATCATAGTTCATATACAGGGCATTATAATTTTGATACCAATCTGTGAATTCGTAAAAATCAGTGAAAAAAAATCATTTATCATTTTATTATTTTATTTATAAAAAAATCATTTTGTCCTGCTTATGGTATATATGGTTCGTTCTAATCTTCTTGCTTTTGAGTTGTAATATTTCGGAATCTGAAGCTTTAAAACACAAAAATCACTCTAATTTACCAACTTGTGCCTAAATGTAGAATACAACCATCAAAACGGAAGATTTTTAGTATAAGTAAATGTACTACAGCAAGGCTGTTCAACTGGCCGTCCGCATTTTTACGACTCGCGAGTACATTTTACTATGGATAAATTTATGTCACTAAATTGTTATTATTAATATTAAAATTATTTTACTATTATCTATGGTTGGCGCCACATATTATATTTGTGTTTGGTTGTTGTTTATCTATGGTTGGCGCCACGTATTATATTTGTGGTTGGTTGTTGTTTATCTATGGTTGGCGCCACATATTATATTTGTGTTTGGTTGTTGTTTATCTATGATTGGCACCACATATTATATTTGTGGTTGGTTGTTGTTTATCTATGGTGGCGTTACATATTATATTGTGGTTGGTTGTTGTGTATCTATGGTTGGCGCTACATATTATATTTGTGGTTGGTTGTTGTTTACCTATGGTTGGCGCACGTGCTGCGCACACTATTCTGCGCTATTTGGTTGATTCATGCAATCGTGCGAGTGCAGTCTTGTCTAGAATTTTTTGGCTGTGTTATAATATTATTAACTTAATTTCATATTTATTTATTAATTAAAATAATTATTGAATATGAGTGCTACTAATAAAGATAAATAGCCCTCAAAAATCGAGAATTTCAAGATCGCTGGGAGATAGATTATTTATTTATTCTGAACAAGAATGGTAAACCACAGTGTTTGGAATGTTTACAAATTATAGCTGTGTGTAAAGAATATAACTTGAAGCGCCCTTATCTTTCCATGCATGAAAAAAAGTATCATTCGTACACGTGAGACACGAAAATACCACTAACGAAAAAAAAAGCAGCTGGATCATCAAACGATTTATTTTGATCAAGAACCAAAATTTCAAGAAGCATCTGAAGCTGCATCGTTTGAAGTTTGTTTAGAAATAGTAAAGGCAAAGAAGCCATTTTTGGATGGAGAATTCATTAAAAAATGTGCCATAAAAATGGCACAAGCGTTTAATGACAACGAAATGGTAAGAAAATTTCAAACAGTATCACTTTCTCCCCAGATTGTAAGCCGACGTGTAAACGATATTAACATGCATGTCACTAATAAATTAGAAAACCTAATCAATAGTTGCTGCTGTCGGTAGCATTGGATGAAGACAGACATTTCCGATACAAGTCAAATGCTTCTGTTTGTAAGAACTGTAAATGAAAACTGTAATTATTCAGAAGGACTTTTAAAATTACAATCATTACACGGAACAACAAAAGGTGAAGATATTTACAAACAATTAAAATGTTCAATAGAGTAGTATGGCGGGTTTGACAAGTGCACTGCTATTGTAAATTTGCAGAAAGAGTTTGCAAAATAAAAAAGTGAAAAGATATGTAAATATAAATTTTTCACGGCAATAAAATTGTGGAAACATTAATTTGCGACAGTGAAGTTTTCATTTGCAAAAGCAAAACATATAAATTTAATTTATTAAGAACAAGAGAAAAAAAGGAAAACAATGAAAAATATCCTAATAATAAAGAAAAAATTTAAACTGTGGAAAAATGTTATATATAAAACAGCAAAGAATAACGTAATGGATTAGAAAGCTAAAAGTGCTGTTTTCATGTCGAAGCAGTTTCACGCATGGGCAATCCTTCAGCCTAGTGACATTATGGTGGTTTTCTCTGTACAAGGTCAAATGGTCAAAGAGGTTGGACAAGGTGAAATAATAAGCTTGGAAAAACGAAAAGTGTGGCCTTGGGGTAACGCTTAGATCTCCCATGCAAAAGATGGCGGATTCGAATCTTGGCCATGGAGTTATTTTTAAAATTCAGGGAAAAAGTGATATTAAATCAAATAAAACTAATGATTAATAATGACGCATTAAATAATTAAAATGGATGATTCATGCTTAAAAATATTAAACAAATAAACATAATTCAAAATGATTAAATACTTAAAATAATACAGGAAAATAATTGAAATAATAAAGTTGACGTCATTCAAAAACACGTGGCTTAGGAGATCGTTGCCACAAAAAATAAAAATATCGTCGTTGCCACAAGAAATAAAACTTTGAAAAGATATTATTGTTGCTACACCATAAAAGATTAAACCCGTCCACGTGACTTCCGGTTGTCCGCGCCCCTTTTCTGTGACATCACTTCCGGCAGCCGGTTACCTGGGCTTACTACTGGTACAGCTGAATAAATATGACAATGGGAAAAATATAAATAAGATAAAATAAAGAAGTAAAAATTCATTTACATAATAGCTTAAGACTAGTTTAGAAGCTAACTTTTGTTACGACAGAAAACTAAAACAATTTTTTAAAAATTTTAAAATAAAAAAAGAACTTTATTTTAACATGAGAAATAAGGCCTTCACCTTGAGACACACCAACAAAAGAAACATAATATCAGACAAAAGTGTATATTAACTACTGTGCTTCCCAACGTATTCATGAATTTTGTTCACAAAACAGCGTCAGACAGAATCATAAATCCATACACAGTGCTAGAGCACATCGGCAAAAATAAATAAATAAATAAATTGACGAGTTCATTATTATTTTAATATTAATTAAATATAATATTAATTTAACATTATATTTATTTATTATTTTAACCATCATAATTTATTATATTTGTACTTGTTTACCAAATTGAGGCACACTGTAATACACTGGTGCGCAAAACTTAAGCAACAATGTAAAAATTTAGCACATAGCCATGAAATTGCAGAAAAGGAGGTCTGGTGATCAGTACAATGAACACGTAAGTCTGTAGAAACGTCATGCGTTTGCAAATATCAGGAATGAAACGTCAGACGCGACGTGAGCGTACACAAAACGCGTGATGTCGGCGCGCGCAGCTCAACAGTAGAATAAAAGGAAGGATGGAGATGCAATTCAACATATTCCCTGCAAGTGCCAGTGAGTCAGTTCGTGAAATATGGCTAGAAGAAATCACCTGGACGACTTCACACGTCACGTGGAAGAATGATCGGAAAGCTGGAGGAGGGGCGTACTGTCACCAGTATAGCGCAGAGTTTTGAATCAACTAAAGTGTCGTTTCGCGCGCTTGGAAAGCGTTCCAAACCACAGGTACAGCTGTTAGAAAGGTTGGTGCTGGCCGCCCGAGGACGACATCTGCAGTGGATGACTGATATATCGTCCTGCAGGCGAAAAGAGGCCGACAGTAGTCAGCAAGCGCCATTGCTCAGCAAGTCTGTACAGCAACGGGGCAACAAGTGTCGCGGTTTACTGTGGCCAGAGGCCTTTACAAAGGGGGCCTATTCGCCCGCCGTCCTAAACGCTGCCTCCCGTTGAAAATTGGCCACCGACGCCACCGTTTAGAGTGGTGCAGAGAGCACAAAAACTGGACAACTGATCAATGGAGTCGTGTCCTGTTTACGGATGAGAATCGGTTCAGTACCAGAAGCGATTCTCAATGCGTTTTGATTCGGAGAGAGGTCGGGAACCCGGTTTTATCCCAGTAACATCAAGGAAAGACACCGTAACGGGAGTCCTGGAGTTCTTGTCTGGGGAGGCATTATGCTGAACGAACGAACTGAGCTTCACGTTTTCGACAGAGGGTCTGTAACCGGGGATCGCTATTGTGAGCGGCTACTCCTTCCCCATGTGCGTTTGTTCCGAGGTGCCATTGGCCCAGGCTTAATTTTTATGGATGACAATGCACGGCCACATCGGACTCTTGCTGTTGAGAAGCTACTGGAAAGTGAAGATATTACTCGAAGGGATTGGCCAGCGTACTTCCCAGATTTAAATACCATCGAACATGTGTGGGATTGCTTTGGAGAGACGCATTGCAGCACGCTTACAATCTCCGGAGAACACCCAACAACTCAAACAGATGCTGAATGAGGAATGGGCACTCCTACCGCAAGAAATGTTGCACCAGCTGGTTCTGAGTATGCGGAGACGGTGCGAAGCAACCATTCTAGTGAGGGGAGGGCATATCCCATATTAAGGAACATCTGCTTGTTGTTCTTCCTCTTGGATAGACAATCATGAGTCACCATACTATGCGTTCAATAAAGCTTGTTTTTGTTTGATTCCATACCGTATTTATTGTATTCCTTTTTCAGCTCGATGCTTTCGTTATCCTTTACGTACATAACACTCTCCTTCATTTCTGCATTTCATGTCTCTCAGTTGATTTCTCGTCGAGTTATGGCAAAAAACCCTACTGTTCCTTAAGTTTTGCACACCAGTGAAATATACGCTCATGATTCTAAGCGACACATTCAAGGAAATATAGATTAATCTTTGTCTTTCATTTGCGAACTGAAAAAAATAGGAGATCACAAAGCCTCATTCTTATACATTCATCGATGCCGAAGATCCACCTTTTCCCTCTCAATAAATTCGTCAAAGGGGCCCCGATGGGCAGTGCTAATAGATGACAACCACTGATGAGAATAGGTCTCTATGGAATAGTTACGAGAGAAGAACCACATGATTCAAAGCAATTACTAAATATTATTTAATACCAGAAGCTTATAAACATATTAAATAAATGAATTTAAAGGCCCTTTAGGGATAGTTATTTGATTTAGATTAGAGACAACAAGGCTACTTAACCGAGTGCTCCGTATTGGTCGTACTCTGGAATATGAACAGCTAGGATAAAAGACCTATTTGAAACAGCCAGTTCCGACAGTAAATTTTCCAAGTCCTGTAGAATACAGGTTGTTTTCCGGCATCTACATATCGTATGCGGTTATAGTTCTCGAAATAGAATTAGTCATTTTTACTGTTCGAGTATCGTGAGAAGTCTGTGTGATTTTTAGCCGTCCATCAACCGGCGAGGCGTTGGTGGCGGGGTCACGTACGTACTCAGAGAGATATTGTTACTAGTCAATGTGGTATCTGTGTAGTGGCCAGTGTTAGGGTATGAGGATGCGAGCTAGGTATTTATGTTTGTTAAGGGAAAATGGAGAGTAGCGAAGACTCGATATTTCCGGATTGTGGTGGAACTGTCCACATCGCAAAAACTTTCTGGCAAGGGTATGTAGTATATAATCGTTAACGGTGTCAGTATTAAGATCTGAGTGCAAAGTTTTATTAGGGCTGAACCATGGTGCATTTACTAGTCCGCGCAGAAATTTGATTTGTAAAACTTGGATCGTTTATAGGTGTGTTTTAGCCGCATGCCCCAAGATAGAGCATGCATGTAGAAGGCCAAGGTGTAAAATCGTCTTGTATAAGATGATTTTGTTTGGAAAGGAGAGAACGCTATGCTGGCATAATAGCGGTCGCCTTGAGGCAGTGGTGGCTTTAAATTTGTCAGCAGTTGTACAAACGTCTTTTCTGGATGCTAATTTAGGCTGCGTTCAGACGGCCACGTAAATGTCAGAGGCATAGTCACAAGGAATAAAATGAGGGAATTCCTTTCACACCTGTGACACAAGGTCTAAGCCGCACCCACTTAGAGAAGCTAAATTTTGGCATGCGTGAATGTGTCTACAGCGTTCCTGCTCTTTTTTCCCATTCAGGTTTCGCGCGTTCGCTCTGATTGGTCCACGCTTATCTCAAGTCGGCATTAAATTGGAAGCTTCGAATTTTATGCCAAGAGCTCTAAACCAGATTTTGTGACGTAGCGCAGACTGGTTGGCAACGCAGCTCGGCTTAAACCACTTACTCCCTTTATACCGTCCTCTGAACGCAGCTTTACTATCTACTGTAACGCCAAGATATTTAACATCAGTGACCCACTGCATATCATCATCCAATAATTAGGGAGGGGTGGGGTGTAGTTTGAGTTCCCTTTTTGAAATATAATTGCATTTGATTTACTATCGAAACTTAGGGATATCATGGGCGTAACTATCGAACCTTGGGGGACGTCCGCGGTAATGCGACGGATAGAGAGAGTGTAACGAACTTTGTGAATGATCTGTTATTGAGAAAGGATGCGGTTAATCTGATGTTATGATCAGGCAAGTTTAATTTAAAAATGAGTCCTCTGTGCCATACTCGATCAAATGCTTTAAGACGTCTAAGAACATCGCGCCCGTAGGGATTTTTGCGTTATAGCCGTCTGTACTGTAGTTTACGACTCTTAAGTAATTGATGCACAGTAGTATGATAGTTTTGAAATCCGAATTCTTCAGGCGCTGTGTACAGATTCGATAGCATAGAAGCTGTTCGCACATTTTTTAGACGATGTATATTGTATTCACAAAACTAAATCATATAAAAGTCTTGTGTTTTAAATGTTCTATTTGACATCCCTTATTCTGAACTATCTTTCGACAACGCAATTTCCAGGATAATAATGCCTATTGAAGGGTGAGAAGAGGTATTCTATCCCATTCCTCCCGAACAGTTTTCCAGAGTCCTGTGAGGCTTTGGGAACAACGTTTAGATAATGCAGTTTTTGAAAGTCCGAAAGCGCAAAAATCCGTAGGTGACATATCGAGAGATTTAGTAGGGATATCAGTGAAGGGTATGACCTTGATGTTTTTTTGTTCCATTTCTTTTAGGAAATTTACAAATTTTCAAATTTGGATTTTGATGTGTGACTGCTAGCTTTGCCCTGATGGAGTCTCGCAGATTGATGGAACTGCGGGTAAAGCGATGGTATTTCATTCAGAAAAATTGGCGATAAAATATGTTCCTGATAGTATTTGGAGTTAATCTTGACATTTTTTTGCACTCTCTTTATTTTTAACTTGCCATTATAAGGAAAACCAGCAACAATCATGAATCCCTTAGAAAAACTTTATTTCGATTCTTTGAACCATGTACTTAAATTTTTTCTTCCCTTTTATGATAATAAATGGCTCTTTTTTTTGTTGCAATCATGTAAACACACCCATGCTTCATCTAATGTGACAACTGTTTTCCATTTTTCTTTGGATAAGTGTTTCTCGTATAGAATTCTGCAGCGTGTCCTGCGTTGAGCGATATGCTTTGGAAGAAAACGATGCACATTGCGTTTTTTCGCTTTCTTAAGATTTAAATCAACGTTTATCATTTTGTTTATAGTGGACACCGAGCATTTTAATAATATTTCAACTGTCCTTTGACTAGGGGAATTTTCTTTTAACATTAAACAACGTGCCTTTGCAATAGTCGAAGATGTCCGTTTTTTCCTTGGATACTTGTTTGGAAGTTTTGTCCCACTTGAGGCTCCAATTTGACGTTTTTTCTTTTTTGTTGATGATATTACCTATCGACGCTTTAGATATCACAAAACCATGACTCTCAGATCGTTTTTGGATAATGGAGTATACATATTTCTCTTCGGAAAGAGCGTAAATGTAGCCTTCGAACCACTGCTTTGTTAAATTCGCCATTTTGAATAAAATCAAAACTTTCCAGCCACAGACGATAATTTTGACTTTTAAAAACATAGTGCAATTGCAATTACTTCTTTTGCAGCAAACGATTTTTTAATACCGCTTACCAAAATCGTCTAAAAAATGTGCGAACAGCCTCTGTATATTGTTGTGAGTGAAATAAAGGATAATTTTTTCTGTGATTTTTGAATGGCTACTGAGTAAGTTAATGGATCTATAATTTTGTGGAAAGGTATTGTTTTGTTTTGATTTCGGGAAAGCTATTATAGTGGCTTTCTTTCAGGCAGTTGGGAAGTAAGAAGTAAGAGAGTTTGATTATTTTGCTGATTATTTTTGTAAAACAAATTATTGCATTAATGCGGAAGAGGGTGTTTTCCAGCTGTCTTCGCATTAATGCTTTTAAAAGCGGTGCAGGTGTGGGAATGCAGATGTGGTGGCATAGGACCACATCTGCATTCCCTGATGGCAGGTGCGAAAGGGTGTGACGAAAAGTCACTGGGCAGGTGGAGGCGTCCTATTGTAGCATTCATTATTTTAATTAACCAAATTATTTTTAGTTTGAACTTTCCTATCGAATTCTCAAAGTTTCAGTTGCTGCCCGAATTTAGCGCGAGTGAGATATTTATGCAAATCGCATATATCTGTTAGCAGTTTAAAAGGCAGGAGTTAACGAGGGGAAAGACAGAGCCTTGGATTTATCGCCGTAAGGCTGTGCGCGAAAAGATTTCCTCTGTCTACTGAAAGTTCGCCTTCATAGGCAATTTGCAATTACCAGTGTTTGCTAGTGAAATTCGCATAATTGCATTTCACTAAGAGTAACCTTCCGTCGCCGTCCTACTTAGAATTAAGTTAGGGAATTGAATTTGTTAACACACCTTATTTTCATATTATTTTAGTTCAGCCCAAGTAGTGGCTTACTCTCAATTGGAAGAGTTGTAAATATTTGAATTAAAGGGTCACTTTTAAACCCTCCTCCTGACTTTGTAGTTCTTCAACACTAAAGGACATAGCCTAGATCTGCTCACTGTCCTCCACATAAGGTTTCACAGTATATGCTCACGAAGAAAATCAAGAGATTGAAGGAGAAACCTTACACTATTAGCTCAAAACTTTTTAGGGGACAGTTGGCTGAAAAATCATTCAATACATAATAATTTAGACAAAATATGCTAAAGTCAGAGTAAAATATCAGTTCAGGATTAAGTTCAGCAACAAATAATGCATATTTACAGGTCGAACTTCTAAAAAAATCAGAAAATACAAGAAGTTGCAAAGTCAAATATCATGTGAGTCACATGATAGTCAGCCTCCCAGGTGCTGTCTCTGATGAATGCTGCTTGAGTTTTGCAAAGTCGGAAGTTATTTACCATGTCCGAAATAAAATATGTACATATTTACAATTTGGTACCAAAGTCCTGATTTTCACTCAGCATGAAACCAGCTTAAGGGCCTCAGGTGGGGGTCGTGGTTTAGCACTTCGTAATGGAATAGGTTGAAGTGATTTAAGTGTTCCCATTTCACTTAAATCACGTGATATTAGTGTTCACATTTCGAAATGTGAGCATCTAAATGTGTGATTCGAAAACGTTAGCTTTCGCGCTCCGAAGAAATTCATCAATGGTCTCCATCAATGGTCCACAAAACCATGCGGTATGGCGTGAATTTAGATCACCAGCAATTATTAGGTGATTTGAAACATTTAAAAGTTTATCAAAATCACTGACAGGAAAAGTTGGTCTTCCACGTGCTGTTGACTGTGGAGGTAAATATGCTGAAGTTAGTGTCAGCGGGGGAGAATTTTGAAGGAAAATTTTGATGATAGTCGCTTCCAAAATATTTAAATCAGGGGACGGTATCAAGTGATGCCTTAGTGAATGCTTCACATAGATACAAGTGCCACCACTGGGATTTCTGCTCTGTGACACCCTGTCAGTATTATAAATGTCATAATTCCCAATTTTGGGAGTATTCCCTGGGGTAAGGTGAGTCTCTTGGACTAAGAACACGTCAATATCATGCTCTACTACAAAATCACGAACTTCGTGTATTTTTGATTTTAAGCCATTGGCATTCCAGGTTCCAATGATCAGTTCTCTGTTGGAATTTGAACTGTTTTGTACACAATTGAATTTTAGGCCGTTAAATATAGGTTCATCACTGAAAAACAGAAGACATGGGTCTAAAAATGCCGAATTAGTTTGAAAGCTCAACATAGCTTTCATACAAATAAAATGCCCTCATTAAAGCATCTGCTTGCCTGAGTTTAGGCATTGCTTTTTTGAAGGCTAATAGCAGAATATGCTTATCTACCGCGGGGTCGCGGGAGATTTCAATTAAGCATTTTAGTGTAGAAGAGAAGACATCTTCAGAATCTGTGCTACACTCTGCTGTGCTGATACTGCTGGGGCTGCAGGGGCTTCTGCAACCGGCAGTCTTGGATTCGTGGATTTGAATCCGTGCTCTGTGGTGTTCTATACCATCTGTGCATAAGATGGTGAGCTGACGTTGCTTGAAGGAGCAGGCATGGGACGTCTTGTCTCAGCTGTTGCTGGGGGCTTAGTAGAACCCTGACAGGGGGCTGTCTGAGCAGCTGCCCTAGTCTTAAGCGTGGAATTTTTACCATGGGTCCGTTTATTACCTGGGTAACGGGGACAAGATTTATATGATGCTGGGTGATCTCCACCGCAGTTGCAGCAAGTAGCAGGTACATCTAAACCTTTGGGACACTCACGTGCCCAATGAGGTCCAGAGCATCTGACACAACGGATTGGAAGGGTGCAGAGTTCCGAAGAATGGAAAAAGCCCTGGCACCGAAAGCATTGAGTAGGGCCCTTGCGGCCGCGATAACGCTCAATACTGATCTCTGTGCCCCACATGTCAGTGATGGCAAACAGATGATCGAGGAAGGGGTGTGGGATAACTTGTAAATATACAAGTGGCATAGGATGTCTGGAGCCAGGCCGAGTCAGCCGAACGATGCGATGCACTTTAAAACCCATCGCCTCAACTTCCTTTCTGTTTCAACAGGGAGGCCTCTGATTACAATTTTGACTGGCCGGTCTTGTTTTAGATCAAAAGTCTTGAACTGGATGCCGGCTTGCTTCATCCCCGCACCTCGTGCGTAGCACGTTTCTCCTCGTGGTTTGGGGGATCTTCTGCCGATTGAGCGGCCGCCATCTTGGCCAAGCGCTCGGTTTCTAAAATTTTAAGAAATTCTTCCCTGGTCGCGGGAAGGTGGAAAATTGGCACGTCAAGGATGTTAGCAATGTCATTGATCTTAGAGAAAAGACTCTACCAGCTTGGTCCAATTTCTCATATCCAAGAGCATCCAGGGGTGTCGGAGTCCGCTTCATGAAGCTCTTCTGCCTCTGTATCGCTTCAAACTGCATCTTTTAGTCATAAAACTGAATAATAAGTCTCATACGTTCATCCTCTGGTGAAGTAGATTGCACGGGAGAGCCTGATCCGCAATATCACACTTATCGATATCAACATTATTTTCGCAAAAATTCCCAGTTATCTGCTGTGTTGCCGGGAGCTCGTCATACGAGCAACCTTCACTCACGGCTCCATGCTCGGAATCTCAAGATCGGAGATGCTCAAAACCTTCGTCCAACAAATCACACAGTGGCTGCTTTTCTGAGCCTGTCAAAAGCTTTCGACAGCGTCTGGAAATATAAGTTGATTGTTAAACTATACAAGGATTTCGGTATTAATGGAAAGGTTTTATCTCGGATATATGATTTCTTGAGAGACAGACTGTTCCGAGTGAAGCTGAATATTACCATGTCAAATAGCTTTAAAATGAGTCAGGAAGTACCTCAGGGTTGAGCCCTACTCTTTTCTCTCTGTATTCCGTCGGCGTTGAAAAGTAATAACGGAGAGATGTGAGGTCTGTATATACGCAGATGATATTGCCCTGTGGAGGTGTGGCTCTGATGTGGATAAAATTGAGTCTGATATTAATTTTACCCTACCTTACCTTTCTCTCTGTATTCCGTTGGCGTTGAAAAGTAATAACGGAGAGATGTGAGGTCTGTATATACGCAGATGATATTGCCCTGTCGAGGTGTGGCTCTGATGTGGATAAAATTGAGTCTGATATTAATTTACCCTAACCGACATCTGCAAGTTTTCCAAAGATCATAAGCTGACTTTTAATGCATCTAAATCTATTGTCAGCTTTTTTACTACAAATAAGTGGTTGCATAATAATCAACCAAAAATGTTTATGGCTGATCTCAAATTTGAGAGGCATCCTAAATATCTTGGTTTTACTCTAGACCCTGAATTTATTAGGAACGAGCATGTGGATCAAGGATCAAGGAAGTGCAATTTACGGAGTTCATAGGCAATTACGCCTTTACCTCCACATCATCTCAGAAATTTATATCATCAAAAAGAGGGGATTGTCTAATACGGTAAAATTTTGTAAGCCGAAAGACTTGGAAAAAATGCCTTCGCATTGAGAAAAAAGATAAAAACTCATGAAGGTCTTAATTTTGAGCCTAAATAAGGGCCAGAATAATTTAGAATAGGGGCAGTCATCATAAAAATTTTGACTAGAAAAATAAAAGGTGAAGCGTAGGAAACGATTTATTATAGTGAAATATATCTCGGAACGAGATTGGGGTGCTGATGCAAGAACTTTAAGAGCTACCTATATGGCTACTATCTGCTCCATCTTGGAATACAGCCTTCCTATATACTGCTGTGCATCTACAACTAACCTCCAGAAATTGGAGAGAGTGCAGCTTAGTGCTTCTCGTATTATAACTGGCTTACGTAACAGCTGCTCAAATGATATTGTGTTGTTTGAGGAGGACCTTCAGCCTCTGAGTCTCAGAAGGGACTCGAGCCTAGTGAAGTATTACAACAAACTGCACACCTACGGTTCGCAAAATTGTACCTCGGATTTATTACGAAATTGGCATAATAACAAGACTTAAGAAACACAGTCCGTTTAGTCAAATTGAGTATAATAACTTACTCGATCCCACCGCAGAACAATGGTTCTTGAAGCAATGCATTGACCCCTCAGTGGGTCTTCCAAGGGTCAATTTCCATAGTGAACTACTGTCAAGGGTCACAAAGAAAAATGCTGCGACGATTTGCCTTCGATAATTTGCTCTTGAAATTATAAATAACATCCAAAAAGGCACTACCCTTAAGTACACTGATGGTAGCAAAAATGAGGATTCCCACGTTGGTAGTTGAGTACTTATCAGAGATCCCAATAGAATTGTCAAAATAAAGGAAAGAATTCCTGACTTTAACTCAGTTTTTAAAAGTGAACTCGTTGCTATCGATGAAGGACTGAGCTATATAATGTCCTTTTTAGACCCTAAAGCCATCTGGATTATGACTGATAGTCGTAGTGTCATACAACATTTGTCAAACTTTTGTAACGTTGGGGACGAAATTGGAACTTCAATTCTTACTAAATTAAAACAAGTCTCGTCCTCTTGTGATGTGCATATTCAGTGGATCTCCTCACATGTGGACATTTGGGGAAATGAAGAGACGGACGCCCTGGCGAAGCAGGGTGCCAAGGAGGTTCTGGCTACTTCTAATTGTCTTACTTACCTTGAGTTGCATTCTGCCAGAAAACATACTGATAAAATGACTTGGATTGTCCCTCCGGCACATACTTGGTATCATGTTCCATCCCCTGGTGGATCCCTCTCTATGAACTGTGACAGATGCATCCAGACGGTACTCTCACGATTTCGTAGTGGACATTTAAGAAACCTTGTATTTCAAGGTGTACAAAAACCCCACTCGATTTGTCCAAAATGTAATAATGAGCAGGCTTCTCCGGCACATATTCTTATGAGCCTGGGTTTGTCCTATTAAATCTTCTATGACTATGACTTTTTGAAGGTGAATAAACTCGTGGATCTCGTCTAGCAGAAGGTGGACCTGCGGATTAGCAACAACAACATACATTTAGTAGATTCAAATTTAAGTACTTGCATGCATGTCTTTTATTTTTACTCAGTTCTCTGAGTATACTACATGTATCAACACGAATAATTGATAATTGGTATGAACTTGATATATGTACCAGTATATATTATATTGTGTAACTTTAGAAATGCATGTCAGAGTCACAGTTTATCCACATTTTTGCTTGAAATGCACATTCAAAAAAATAATTTCTTCTTTTCATTTGAGATGAAAATTCAAATCATTTGTGATCCATTAACTACTAGAAATACATAGAAATGAGAAAAGTATGTTCAGGAACTGGATCTTACCAAAGATGTTATTATAGCTGTGAAGAAAGGCAAAGAAGCGGAAAATTTTGACTTCAGATGCTTGGTTTTAAGCACAGGATACAGTACAAATGATGTATCATGTATCTTAATTTTATCTCACAAACAATAGTACTTAATTAAACGACAATTTAAATATTAGTATACCTCTGATATAGCCACTTTACATATAAAACTCATTCTAAGACAAGTATTTTGCATATATTTCTATTTTGTGTATTTGCACTAAGGTAATTTATCTCGTAGACATTACCCAATGTAGGTCCCCAGTTTACTATTATAATATGTACCAGTACTAACAGAAATAATGAAATATGAAGTTAACATTAAGAATGAGTTATTTCTATTAGTATGGTTAGTTTTATCTTGCATATGACATTAAATACATAAAGGGTTAATCTCTACTCTATGGCACCGCTTGGTGAATCATTTCTTTTTTCACTCCAAGTTCGGCGCCATCCACCCACTACACAAAACAAAAACAAGAAATCAAACAGTTACACAAACTCGGTGTCCATGAACACATCGGCCTATTTTAACTTAAAAACATCAGAGAATTACACAAACTAGGCACTGTGCACTAATTTAACATTCTCCATGTACACATCAACCTATTTTAACTTAAAAAACATCCCAGAATTGCACAAACTAGGCACTGAGCACTAATTTAACTTTCTCCATGTACACATTGATCTATTTTCACTTAAATAAAATCAGAAAGCTAAAACAAAGTTAACTCTATCACCTTAATCAGAAAAAATATGCCGCTATCCTAACACACAGAGATGAACAAATAACCAAAAATAGACAAACAAAGAGTAATAAATAATCAAAAATACAAATTTCTTAAAATGAAAACATTAAACAACAAATCTTTTAACAAAAATTAACACAGAAACACCAATAAATTAATAAAAAGTCAATTTTTTAATTTACCTTTTTTCACATGCATACGTTGACATCCTCCACATATGTAATTCAATTAAATTTTTTGTGGTTTCAGATCTTCATCAGAAAGGCAGTTGTGTGCCTTCCAGCACTCTGAAATTATTGTCATCTCCGGAAGAATTACTCATTTATAACACTAAACAAACATTCAGACAACCTTTCAAGTACCACTTTCACAAAACATTATGCACGTGCAACCAAACACAGCAATTCAAAATCTCCGGTCCATACGAAAGGGTTACTATTACAAAAAATTGCCAAAATCTCAACTTTACACAACACATTTGGCAATATTCACATAATTTTCCCCAACGTTATCAACATTAAGAGTTACCGAAAAACCTATTTCACGCAGAAGGCTTTCAGATTTCATGAACAACCAATACCACTTGCCGATTTTTTCAGACAGAAACCAAGTGGAACCATACAGTAAATATCAACCACTTAAATACTGCTGTAAATACTCATACATACATATAAATATTGTGTTTGTCTGAATGAGATAATATGTTCACACCTATGTTCTACTACATATTTCTGCATGAATAAATCTTCATGTCTGTGTTTATAGACACACTTATATGCATTATTTTGAGTATCTGAGGCAGAGATATTTTTCCAGAAAAGCTTATTGCATAGCAAAACATATTATTTTCAGTGAATGATGTGTATTAAACTCTCTGATTACTTCTGAAATACAGCACACAATAAGCAGATTTTGGTATTTCTTATAGTACCATAACCATTTTGGTGCAATTTAATGCTTTTTTTATTGGATGAAAAGGTACACGCTACTGACTAGCTGCAAGGTGGTCATTTTTGTACCTTTTTTTTCCTAGAAGGATCCAAAATTAACAATATTTCTCGTAAGTTGGCGAATAACACATGAAAATAAAATACACTTCAGCAAATGTAAATACGAATTTTAATTAGAAAATAAGGGCAACATGATACATTAAAAAGATAGAACATTTACATTCCCTCCAATTCTTCCTGGTCTTTTTTCTCGCTATTCTTCAAGCATACAGCAATCTGTTTTGACTTAAAAAGATATCAGATGGTCAGCATAGTGTAACATTGGCTATCTACCAAACTCATTTCCTCAGAGTCCCCTTTAGAGAATTTTTGACAATATTTTTACACTTATGCTTGATGTACTAAGTATTAAAAATACATTAATAAGTAAATCCAAAATTATTTCATGAAAAGTTAATTTTTAAGAACTTGTATCAAGTGGCACTGGCAAAACTCATTTTATAACCTCCTTTTTATACACATATTAGTTAATATTAGATTTAAATCAAAATGATTTTTTCAAATATGGAAAATGTATTTAAAACATGCAATTGCAAACTTTCAAAATACAAATTTTAGAATTTTTATATTTAAATATATCCTTAATTTCAATATATTTATTTCTTTAGCTTTTCAAGCTGTAAATAATGATAAAAAATATTTATAGCTATAATTAAAAAAAAAGATTTACTAAATAGAACAAGCAGAGTAAAACAGATGCAATGTTACTTCAGTCAATTCCATGAAATAAAATTAAAATGATATGGCAAAGTCAAAAATAAATTAATAAATAAATCTAAAGTTATTTCATGAAATGTTGATTTTTAAGAACTTGTATCAAGTGGCACTGGCAAAACTCATTCCAAAACCTACTTTTTATACACATATTAGTTAATATTTGATTTAGACCAAAATAATGTTTTGAAATATGTAAAAGGTATTTAAAACATGGAATTCCAAACTTTCATAGTGTAAATTTTAGAATGCTTGTGTTTAAATATATTCTTAAATTCAATACATTTATTTTTTCAGCTTTTAAGGCTATAAATAATGATAAAAAGCACTTGTAGCAATAATAATAAAAAAAAAGGTTTATTAAATAAAACAAGGCACCTAAAACAGATAAAATGCTATTTCCATTAATCCCATGAAAAAAAATTAAAATGATTTGGCAAAGTTATATTCTATTAATATAATGCTCTCAGATCAGAGTTCTTACTTCTGTTAACAGTGTAGTTTTGTATACATTTTTTTAGCATGATTTTAAAATTGAATGTCTGGCATTCTTTCCTAATCTAAAGTTCCATTATTAAAAAAATATTTTGCCGTGCTCTCTCAATGAATTTCAAAACAATTTTTGGCCCTATTTCTCATAATGTTGTTTGCACAAACACTTCCAAACAAAGAAGTAATTATGAGACAAATATGAGATTACGGTGCGTTACGTAAGTGTTAATATACATAGAAAGCGAGTGTCCATGAAAATTAAAAATTATGCTTTCTTCTGCCACTGGTTAAAAATCTATAGAGTATTTCTTAATGACCCATTAGTAAATAACTTTCTTACATTTATGATAAACATATTTTCCAAATGCCTTTTTAAATCTTTATGAACATAGAATGTTTCTACACCATGGATATATGCAAACTTTAGTGAAAACATATTGAAGCTGAAAAACAAATTTTCATGTCTGATCGCAGAAATATAATTCAATTTTGTATTCACATAAGAACAGTGAAGTTTAATACAACACACTTACAAGTTACAACATTCACATCGTAATGCAATATTTCCCTATTCTTCCATATTTCATAACAAGAAGAATTTGAAGGTGGTAACATGAAAGTCAGTAGATTCCACAGGAATCAGCATCAAAATGGAACACTTAATAGTGCACAATGAACAGGTACAAGTATAAACGTATCTGAAACATTTGCATGGAGCCATGGGCCAGAAAGAGTACTTATGTAGTAATGCAATGAGCTTAGCATAATTTGCTGATTTTCACAGATGAAAAGCTAAAAGTTACTTATCGGGTGAAAAATGGTGATTTTTGTGCATTTATTTTAAAACAATTCATAAATTATTAATATTTATTGTAAGTTGGCAAACATAATCAAGATATAAAAATATACCTGAAAATACAAATTTGAATTATAAAACAAGGATTACATGATGTCTTAAAAAATAAAACACTTACATTCTCCTTCAAAACTTCTGTAATTTTTTTTTACTTCTTCTCCCGAAGTACACAGCGACCTGTTTTCACTTTAGAAAAATACCAGTTAATTGCTGAGAATTGTGTTTGTGTAACATTCGGCTACTAAGGAAACTGATTTTCTTGTTGTTCCATTTAGAAAAATTTCAGCAAACTTCTGTGCTCTTGCAGATATTTTAACACAGTAATTTCCACTGCTCATAAATTCTGCAAAACCATATTTTAAAACTACGTTAAAGGCAAAAAATATGACTATCTGTTTATAAAAACTGTTGACCTTTGGAACACAACAAAAAAAGAATGCACACAAAATGGCGGAATTACTTGTTTGAAAAACTGTTATGAGCATGCTTGCTGGAAGTATAATTGCCGAAGTTTGGCATATTTTGAAAATCTGGCAACTTCTACTAAGCTGGCAGCATTAACACATAAGTACCAGAAAAAAAACCTCCTGACTTCCCGAAGAAATCCTGATTTCGTTCAAGACACTACAAGTTCAATACTGGCTGCATTAAGGCATCCACAACATAGCCCGTGCAGGCTATTGAACACATAAGCTTTGAAAAATACAAATTCTAAAGATTCTCAATACTCAGAGATATAGCTAAGGGAGAGCGACGGGTGACATCTAACCCTGGCCACAGCAGTCAGAGGTTGCAAATTGATGTTAAAAATTTTAAAATGAAATGCTTTTTCCATTCTTGGCAAACAGAGAGGGAGAGGCAATATCTTAAGTTGTCTCTGGGTGCTGAAAACCTAAGCTATTGCTCTATCAACATGAAAAAGTAGTTATAAAGCTAATGAAGAAGAGAGAAATATATAAATCTTACAGTACTAAAGATACGATAAAAGAATATATTTCAAATTTTTTACTTACAATTTACAAAAATGCAATGAAAAGTGGATGACAATGTAAAACGTGAATGAAGTTTCCTCCATTCAAATGAAAATGTTCAATGCTTCAAACAAACCACCATATTATCTGAATGGGAAAAATGTGACATTCATAAAATTTCCTGATTCAGAATAGGGCTAGACTGCAGATTAGGGGCCAGTCGCCAAATGAAGCGAAATCGTGCCAAATCTCGTTACCTCTTAGTGTCATGGAAATCGTTAGGGATTAAGGTTACAGTTTATAGTATTTAAATAGGCTTTTTGAATTTTCGTCTTTCACCAAAGAACATTTATTCATATTCTCTGATTTGACAATATATATTCTTTGATTTCACTGTGTTCTAGTAGATTGTGTGAGCAAAATGGCTGGCTTCGAAAGAGTTGAATGTGTGGATTTTACTTATTTGATTTGTTTGCAAGATAAGGGAGAAAGATGTGTGATAGAATGGTGCGTGAATTATGGCTTGATTGCAAATATGTACGAATGTCCTAAATGTAAAAATAGTACAAAATTAGTTGAAATGAAAGATGCGAGAGATTTGTGTGAATGGAGGTGTGTGTCCATTATATGTGGTTGAAATGAGCGTGCCATTTTGAATTTCATCTCCATTGTATTGTTACATTTTAGTGTGGATATAAACAAATGTGAGTTTCTACTGTTTATTATAAATAAAAATATAAATTATATAGTTAAAACTGTTTAATCACTTTTTGTTTTTTACCACATTACTGCTCATGTTTCAGTAGATTGAAATTTTGAATTTTATCTTCCTTTTTCTTCTGCATTTTTTTTAAAAGTTTTAGATTAAATATGAATCAATGCTTTCAGATCATTTATTACTCATTTACTGCTTATTACAAGTTCTTAAATTTCGTGCTAAAATGTTTTACTCCATTTTGCTACTATTTTAAAAATGGTATATGATATTATGAAAAGCTTTAATATTGTTGATTACATAAAATACAAAGTTATTAACTTCCAAATTACTTTATCGTTGTTTTTCTTGAACTTCTGTTTTAGATATTTTTGAATGTTTATAGGTTGGTTAGATATTTTTGCATGTTTACATGATCAATTTTTTGCATATACTTAATCGTTGTTTTTCTTGAACTTCTGTTTTAGACATTTTTGCATGTTTATAGGTTGGTTAGATATTTTTGCATGTTTACATGATCAATTTTTTGCAAGTTTACAGGATTCACTCAAATTTGCAAGCATCTGATATGGCGATATGAGTTAGTGATTTTCTAAAACGTGCGAAAATAACCAATTTGGCAATTTTTTTGAAAACGCAACAAACTGGCCCGTAATATGCAGTTTTACCCAGAATAGTATAATCAGCCTCAAACTTTTTATTGTTCGAATATGCTGTTTTAAACCTTTCATTACTAATTAAGGTGAAAATGCGCTTTAGCCCACTGCTTGGCGATGTTTCTGTGAAACGTCTTTGCAATTAATTGCAACCTTCCCGACACGCTCCGCGAAAACCTATTGTAAACAAAACATAGAATTCTAAACCATAAATTAGTATGGAAACTGTTCCCACAAAAATATAATAAAATAATATGCAAAACGAACATTACGATCATTAAAATATTTGTCAGTTACCTTTAAATTAATTATTTACATTTTATGTTGTAATACACATTTTATGCCGTTACATAACCTTCCCGACACGCTCCGCGAAAACGTAACCAAAATGGCATCCCAGAAAGAAGGAATTTTTTTTAAAAGGGCATTAAAATTACAAACGATACCATGTACACACCGTTCCGTTTTAACTTAAAAAAAACATCTGAGAATTGCACAATGTAGGCAACGTACACAAATAAACAAAATAAGCTAGAATAACGAAAATAAATTACAAGAAAATGCCATGTGCACAGCGTTCCTTTTAAACTTAAAAAAAACTTCAGCGAATTGCACAATGTACGCAACGTGCACAAATGAACAAAATAAGCTAAAATAACGAAAATAAATTACAAGAAAATGCCATGTGCACAGCGTTCCTTTTAAACTTAAAAAAAACTTCAGCGAATTGCACAATGTAGGCAACGTACACAAATCAACAAAATAAGCTAAAATAACGAAAATAAATTACAAGAAAATGCCATGTGCACAGCGTTCCGTTTTAACTTAAAAAAAACATCAGCGAATTGCACAATGTAGGCAATGTGCACACAAATCAACAAAATAAAATAAATTGCAAACGATACCAGCGTTCTGTTCTTCAGCTGAGCCAAATTATTTCAATAAAAGGCAACAAAATATAAAAATTAAACAACTTGCACTTCCAATAAAGTAATAAATGTACATGTACATTCACTCACCTCTCTCAGCATCACAGCTAAATCCATACCGACTCGGTATTTAGCGAAATATAAGGTACGAAAATAGCAAACACTCAACACAAAAACACCGCATTCAAAGAATACAACTACAACTGAAATAACTACTTAAATTAACACATAAGAATTTCGAATAAACCGCTACGTCATCTCACATTACCAATAAAACCGTTCTTTAAAAAATAGGAAATACGCATGCGCAAAAACTACATGCTTCCGTAGCTTCAAAATACCCAGTCAGCCATGTTCGCGGATATACGGAGTTACCCATGTTGGCGCGTTTATTGCTCATTCAAAAACAATCGCCGCCAAGCAGTGGGCTAAAGCGCATTTGGGCCCTAATTAAATATTATGGATAAGAAAATGTTCCTTTAAATCAGGAACACTTTAAAATGACAGGCGACTTATCTTGCGAACATTAAGTTTTTCTGCTGCGGTTACAAATAAATGATTTATTATGAATCAAGATGAAATGATAGTTAAAGACACCTATAAAGACATTTCTTTAGTGTATAGAAAAGTGACTACTGCACAGATAAGTACAGATTCTTAAAAATCTAATGCTTCCACATATGACATTAGTCTTCTGTTATTTGTAAACATGCATCTTTCAATTTTTCTGTTATAAAACTGATTTATTAAACATGTAACTCATGGAGTTTATCTCCAGTGTGAATAAGTATAAGCATTTTTAAATTAGATTTTCGAATAAATGCCTTGTTGCATACTTCAAAAACATGAGGTTCCTTTCTTGCGTGAATAAGTACCTGGCTTTATAAATGATCCTTCTGGCTACATAATGCATTACATATCACACACACACAAAATGTTTCTCTCCTGTACTTATAAGCATATGGATTGACTTCTTTCAGTAATGGCTTATCATATCACACACATCATATCTTACATATGAGTTTTATCTCCTGTGTGAATAAGCATATGGTTCTTTAAACTACCTTTGTGAACAAATGACACATTACATATCTCA
Organism: Stegodyphus mimosarum; assembly: GCA_000611955.2. Lineage (NCBI taxonomy): Eukaryota > Metazoa > Arthropoda > Arachnida > Araneae > Eresidae > Stegodyphus > Stegodyphus mimosarum. Next base: position 33,912 of record KK116981.1, read on the forward strand.
CACACATGAGGATTTTCTCCAGTGTGAATAAGTATATGACTTTTTAAATGACTTCTTTGAGTAAATGACTTATTACATATCTCACACATATGAAGTTTGTCTCCTGTGTGAATAAGTATATGTTTGTTTAAAGAACTCTTTTCAACAAATAACTTGTTACATACCTCACACATATGAGGTTTCTCTCCTGTGTGAATAAACGTATGGCTTTTTAAATGACTTTTCCTAGTAAATGACTTATTACATATCTCACACACATGAGGATTCTCTCCTGTGTGAATAAGCATATGCTTTTTTAAATTACATTTTTGAGAAAATGACTTCTTACATACCTCACAGAGATAAGGTTTCTTTCCTGTGTGAATAAGCATGTGACTTTTTAAATGATCCTTGCGCCTAAATGACTTATTACATGTCTCACACACGTGAGGTTTCTCTCCTGTGTGATTAAGCATATGATCATTTAAATGACTCTTTCGAATAAATGACTTGTTACATACCTCACACACATGAGGTTCCTCACCTGTGTGAATAAGTATATGGTTTTTCAAATGGCTTCTTTGAGTAAATGACTTATTACATATCTCACACACATGAAGTTTCTCTCCTGTGTGAATAAGCATATGGTTGTTTAAACAACTCTTTCGAGTAAATGACTTGTTACATACCTGACACACATGTGGTTCCTCTTCTGTATGAATAATCATGTGGATTTTTAAATTACTTTTTTGAGTAAATGATTTATTACATACCTCACACACATGAGGTTTCTCTCCTGTGTGAATAAGCATATGGTTGTTTAAACAACTCTTTCGAACAAATGACTTGTTACACACCTCACACACATGAGGTTCCTTTTCTGTGTGAATAAGCATATGGCTTTTTAAATTAATTTCTTTAGCAAATGACTTATTATTTATCTCACACACATGACGTTTATCTTCAGCCTGAATAAGTATATGGTTGTTTAAACTATCTTTGTGAAGAAATGTCATATTGTGTATGGTTGTTTAAACTATCTTTGTGAAGAAATGTCATATTGTATATCTCACACACATGGCGATCTTCTCCTGTGTGATGATGTATGTTTAAATTACCTTTTTGTGTGAATGACTTGTTACATACATGAAGTTTCTTTCCTGCATGAACAAATGTATGCATGTTATGTATGTTTAAAATGCTCTTTCGTCCAAATGGGTTCTTATACGAGTTTTTTTCTCCTTATGTCTGAGCAGATCTTTGTCTAATGAACCATACTGTCTAAATGACTTGCTGCATACATCACGCACGAGATTTCTTTCGTGTGCCAATACATGTATGAATTTTTAAATAACTTTTTACTTTAAATGACTTGCTACACACGGCATGGATGAGATCTCTGCATTATGTGAATAAGCACAGTAAGTGTGGAACTAAAACACAGGAACACATTTCATGAAAAACAGGTTTGTTATACTTCACATTAACATGATTTCTTACGCTAGCATTCAGAAAGCTTAGTTTGTTCATTTCTTGCTTGAAATTACATATAATACAGATTAAACCATTTTAAAAGTATAATAAATTTGCCAGGAGAAGAAAAAAGAACCGTTACGATAGTTTCTGTGTTGTAAAAAAATCTGCTACTTATTTCTTCCCCAAGGTATTTGCCATCAGCTTCTGGCCTCACGCATAGGTCCCGAGTAATTAACTGCTCGCATATTTAGGGTCAAAGTGAACAAACACATTCTGCTGCACTTCACTTACGCATCGTATGTATCTAGTTGGGCTTGATTCACCGCCAAGGCAAACATACATAGATGTTCTTTTACCATGTTGAAAATATTCATATTGCGCATGCGTGAAGCATAAAGTGTGCTACGGCTAAACGAAAGAATATACGTCAAGCGTCTAGGTACAGCAAGGTCACAGTGCGGCGCGCATGCGGAATATGATCTGCGATTAATATGAGGGTTGTACTAGTTTGCCGATGATTTTGTTCATCACCACCGAAGTCACAAAGCGGTGTGTTCGCGGTGAATTTCGAATATATCATAGCGAAAGAATTAGATGTTCTTTGTCATAGGACAGACTCAAAAGCGGTATGTGGCGACATCATTCGCGTTGATGAAGCGCCATCAGCGAAACTTCTCTCATGCGTTTTTCTTTTCACCAGAGTGGCAACAGTAAGCCTTCAATAAGAAAAAGAACATTGACTGATATTCTGTCTGTATTATTCCATATCCAAAAAATGTAAATAAATATTAATCTTCTTGGAGTCAGAACGACGTTTAAAGTTTCCTATGTTCCAAACTTCCACACGGTACATTTAAACTCGCAAAATAGAGAACAGAGTTCTAACATGGATACACATGAAAATAAATTCGTGTGTCCACATTGTGGGGAAATTTATTTCCGCAGTAGAACATTAAGTCAACATTTAAGGAAGTGTCATCCTTCCTAATTTATGTCAGAAACGGCAAATAAAATATATTATTTCAAATGTGATGATTGTGGTAAAAACTTTAGTAAACTGAAGCATTTCAGTTATCACAAACGTCATCAACATGCGGAAACTGAATTACTGCTTCAAAAAACAACTGTGAAATGTCCGTTATGTAATGATTAAGTGGTAAAAAAGGACTTTTCATTGCATTTCCAAACTGTGCATGCTGTGCAAACTGTGCCAAACTGTGCATCAATTCTCAAAATTTAATATTTACAACAAAGGAGGACTTTTACCGATGGAAGGATGATATTGAATTAAATACCAATTCAAAATATGTTTTAGAAAGAGGCACACAAATAAATCAGGTATCCAGAAACATTATTTCCATTGTCATCGTTCAGGAAATTTTAACAGCAAAAGTAAAGGCTTGAGACACCTGAAAATTCAAGGGAGTAACAAAATAAATGCATATTGTCCCTCTTCTGTAACTGTTACAGAAACAGAAGGTTTATATCATGTTAATTTTTTACAAACGCATACTGGTCATTCTAATGACATTGGGCATTTAAATATTTCACAGAATGATCGAGATAAATTAGCAACAAAAATAGCCGCAAAAGTTTCATTTGATTCTATATTACATGAACTCAGAGATTCAGTATCAGAGTCAAATCTTCAAAGAATTCATCTTTTAACAAAAAAAGGATTTGTATAATATTGAAAAGAGTTTTAATTTAAATGCTACTGTTGTTCGGCATCAAAATGATGGGGCTAGCATTGGGGCATGGATTAATGAAATTCAGGCAAATGAAAATTATTGTGTTTTCCTATATAAACCTCAAGCCATTATTTTAAAAGATCAAGAGTTATTAAGGAAAGAGGATTTTCTTTTAATCATCATGAATGAAGCACAGTGTGACATGCTTAAAAAGTTTGGATCGGATTTTATTTGTGTAGATAGCACCCATGGGTTAAATAGCTATTCATTTGAACTTACCACATTGGTTGTAATTGACGACATGAGGCAGGGTTTTCCCTGTGCATTTCTAATCTCAAACCGAACAGACCAGCATGTTATATCATTATTTTTTCAACAATAAAAAGAAAAACTGGGAAAATAACACCACGCATTTTCATGTCAGATATGGCAGAAGCATTTTTAACGCTTGGGTAGCAACTATGGATGCACCTAAAATGCGTCTATTTTGCTCTTGGCATGTTGATCATGCGTAGAGGAAAAATTTTTAAAAAATAAAATTCCATCTCAAGCAAGGAGAAGTATATAAAACTCTTCGAACCTTGCTCTAGGAGCGAGATGAACAAGCGTTCTATAAAATGTTGGAAAATGTCATTGCATATTTTGAAAATGATCGAGAAATTTCAGAATTTTCATCGTATTTTAAAACCTACTATACAAAAAATGTAACTGCTTGAGCATATTGCCATAGGATGCACAGTGGCTTAAACACAAATATGCATATTGAACGTATGCATCGGACTATTAAATATATTTATTTAAAAGGAAAGACTGTGAAAAGGCTTGATAAAGCTATTCATGCCATCATGCTTTTCGTATGGGATAAACTCTTTGACAGGCTGCTAATTCTGAATAAAGGAAAATTAACAAGTAAATTAAAGGACATAAGAAAACGTCACAAAGAAAGTCTCTCTTTTAAATCACCAGTTGTGCGAAATGAAAATGGCTGGACAGTTCAATCTTCAAGAGGTTTTGAGTTTTATGAAATTATTGAAAACATTACGGAATGTAAATGCCAGTTTATATGCAGTTATTGCAATATTTGTATACACAAATTATCTTATACATGTGCAGACAATGCTATTAAATGGAATAGGTGCAAACATATTCATTATATTTCTAATTATATCAATCAAACAAAAAGAAGTAATAACAGCAATTATACTAACGAAGAAAGTAGTTTAAGTATTGTTGAAACTGATGAGACAACTATGATAATGGAAAAATTACATCGGAATAGTTCTTTTAATAATGATATACTTACAGTTGATAATGAAAAAAAATAAATTGAAAGAGAAAATTAATAATTTAATTGACAGTGTCACTACTATGGAAGAAATAGAAAGCTTATGAAAAATATTTGCCCCTGCAGAGCCAACATTAAAAACTATTCGTGCTACATCAGCAATAAATTTCATTTCACGTGAGGTAGTAGTGCAGAATATACCAGCAAATAAAAATCAGAAGACCTACTAATAAGTCTTCTATCAGAAGACTACTAATTAAGTAAGTTTATAAGTAAGGTGTTACTTAAAGACCTTTACCTGTAATGTTAAATCCTCTCTTTAAGGCCTTTAAAGAAATCCTCTCTCTTAAAGTAAAACCCTTTTATTTTTTAAAGAAAATCTGCATATCTCTCTTTAAAGAACATGAAAATGTTATGATATTTTTCAGTCTTTAAAAGGTGTATTTTTTGTTTCTTTTTAGATCTTACTTTCCTATTTGTGGGAAAAAATATTCAATGGAGTTTGCTGCTGATAACTTTATCGTGCTCGATTTAGAGGGTTTCGACGCCTACAACCGCAAGAAGGGCAAATATACTTACATTCTGAAGGAACTTGGGTATGTGACGAGAGATATTCTAACGGTGGGATCTTTGACGATCGTTCCTCCTCAATCTTTTAATTAACTCAGTCCCCAAAACAAAAAGAGAAACGCCTGGCTGACGAGAAACCGACACAGTCTTCATTGGAGTAACAGCCATATTCCCTACAACCATCAAGCTCCCATTCTCAAATCTTTAACCCACAACTTTCCTCGATTTACGTCGTGGGATGTCAGAAAGCTAATTTTTTTGCCAAAATCTTAGAGAATCAGCCCGTGACGGAGATTTATGTGCCAGGCGGAATCATTTGGAGGTAACGGGGAAAGTGTCCTAAACAACAGCAGATGAGAAAATCCTTCCATTGCGCTGAAAAGAAAGCGCGAAACTATCGGTGGCACATTATGGAAGACGACTTCCATATCCAAAAGATTCATCCAGACGGGTATAGCGATGAGGAGGAGGCAGAAGAGACAGCCACGCAAACTTTTGATCGAGCCTACTATTAATTAGCAGCTGATCCTTCCCACGTGTTCATCAAGTCATGGAATAATCAATCGTGTTCCCAACCCATAGAAAATCCAGATGAGTGTACGCCATTTGACTTGATGGTCCGTAATTCTTCCAGTTTTTCTTCTTCTTCCAGTAGTTCCTCTCATCCTTCAAAGGTGGATGGTTGGAGTGAAATACCTGCAAATGTGCCCAATTATGATCCAACAGGATATTGGGCTGACCTAAAGGTATCTTCTGATGGTCCCACTGAGAATATGACAGAATGTTGGGATGACCGAAAGGTATCTTCTACTAGTCCCACTGAAAATATGACCCACAGAACCCCGAAAGGTGTCTTCTAATGCCTCCAGTGATCATAGGACAGAGTGTTGGGATGACAAACTGTCTACCGAGACAGAATCTTGGAATGATCGTTCTCAAAAATATTCGAATGAATCTCTATTAATTACATAATTCATGTTGTATAAAAAATATCTTAGGAATTCTATGAATGTATTTAATAACATACATTCATAGAATTGCTAAAGTTTAATAAAAGAAATATAAATTGTAAAAATGAATTCTTTTTATTACCATGTACACATAACATAATCTTTTAATTCACACCATAAGAATAGATTTTAAGAAGAAAAGAGCCTAGGACCTTATGATTTTAAGAAAGTAGAAGAAAAATCTTATTCTTGGGAAACTAGTTAGAATACATTTTAAAAGATTCTCTTAAATAAAACTTTACCACTTAGCTTAAAACATGAAATAATGAAACAGAACCACATTCGAGAAAGAATGAGTCAGTAATCTAGTTGAGAGGTCCATGTTGTCCCCAACAACAACACTTAATGATTTGAAAAAGATATAAAACAAGAAACACTTATATAGAAATAAATTCATTCTTTGAAAAAATAAAGTCTTACCGACTCGGAAAATTTTCTCAGAGAGTCTGAGACACATATTAAAAAAACTTTTTCTCTAAAAAATGATGTCTCACTTTTTCATTTTTCCATAATTTAACATTAAAAAGTAAGACATCATTTTAGAGAAAAAGTTTTTTTGTTTTAAGAGGAAATATCATTTTCAGAAAAATAACTTTTTTTTAATTCTGATTCAGATATTTTCTCTGAGAAATTTTTAGAAGTCGGTGAGCTGTTTCAAATTTCTCAAGAAAGAACTCGTAGGATTTATATTTATTTTAACTAACATTTATTTTAAATTTAAGTTATCTTTCCTGTTTAGCCTTCATTTTCCTCTAGTGATGCCCGTGCCAGAGTATGTAAATTATAAGAGCACGCGCAGTTTATTCAAATTTCGTGGAAGCTAGTTGATTTAAATAGGAAAGGAAACCAGATTGTGGGAGTCTTGCTTTGAAGTTACGCTAGTGAGGTTGTTCGGTAGAATTTAGATCGATGCGTGTCGGCCTGTGTGCGCCTAGCTTTGCAGAAGTGCTAGCTTTCAACTGTTTAATCAGTAATCTTGCTGTTTCTCAGCGGTAATTAAAAACGCGGTTATTGTAGGATCTCAGAGACTCGTCCGTAGTGTTTTGATATTTGTTTATCTAGTCATTACTTTCAGTTTTACGTTTCGTTTCAGTTAAACCGCCGGGTTGGTGCAGTTTGTGAGCGTTAAGTAGACACCTTTGTCATTTTAAAGATAAAATAAAAAAGGGCTTCAACCCCTTCTCGCGTTTCTGTGTAAATTCACACATAGTAGCAGGCACTACCCCAGTTTCTGACAAGTTGGGCCAGCGAGATCTTAAATTTGGCGCCCGAAAATCTCACGAACTCATCGATGGAAGTTCCTGTAGAATTCCAAAAGCAAGTTATGGCCAACCAGTTGAAAGGGTTTGGATATTTAATCCTAACGGGCATCTATCAAGCCAACCGTCAGTTTTGACGGAAAATATTCTGTGGTGATATTTTAGAAGGCCTAGAGAATCATTTTCAACTGTATCCTCTGCCCGAAAGGCAAAAAGTTGCCATCGCCACGTCTGCATTAAGAGGATAGGCCGCTCTATGGCGGAAAAACCTTGCAAACTTTTAATTAGGACAATTTGGAGGCCAAACATACCCGTTTGAAAATTTTAAAGCATCATTGTTAAAAGCATTTCCCATAGTGAAAGACCGAGCAAAGCTGGAAGCTGAACTTTACAGTTTTTATCAGCGTAACACCGAAGATTAAACTGAGTTTATTCTGAGAAATGTCAAGTTGGTAAATATCCTGTCGACAACGAGATAATTGACAGGTGACAGGTGACGGAGGACGGGGACGCCTGACGTGTGACATAGGCAAACAGGCATGTGTCCCGCGCCCTTCCCTATTTAGAAGCAACAGCTCCCTGGAGCCGCAGGAGGCCGCACCGGGAGCCTGTAAGGATCTTGAAAGTATTGACATGGCCATACAAGGGCAGATGGTTACATAGGATGTTTGCTTGACAGAGGTACATATATATCACATATGAACACATACACGGAAAAAAAACTAGCAACACATAAATTACATACATTAGCACATACATAAACGCATAAGTAAACACATAAAGTAAACACGTATGATACATATATAAAACACATATAAAAATACATTTAAGACAGATATAAAACACACTTACGATACAGATAAAACACACAGGAAATGCACATTTATAGTTGATACAATAATATGCGTAAATACATTTATACGCTGCACTAATACACAATAAATACACATAGAGTAAACACATTACAACACACATTATACGAAACATAACAGTACATGATACAAAGTACACGGAATACGACATTAAGCAGCATAAAACATATATAGACATTGCTAAGCGCTATATTACTGCTACAGTTACTCTACACACTACATTATTCATACAGTTAGAAAATACAGTAATACACGCCCAGTTGTACAGTATTCGTTGGTACAGTTAAACGTGCGAAGTGACATTATTATAGTACTTACAATCTGCCTGGCGCAGAATGTACACGATACCCACAAGTGTACAGCCTGCAGCATGTGATGTTGCACAGTTTGTTAAGGCAGAATGCAGTAACTGAGACTATTATGACTAGCACTGTTTTATAATGGGAGGCAAAGGTCTTGACCGTAGGCCTTAATGGTGTTGACGATTTTGCACACTGTGTTGATTGCCGCCTTATTTTTAATTAGAAACTTGTGGAAGGCTGGTAAATTCGTGGGTTCCGGGAAATGGTACTGTTCTGTGAGTGGGCACCGGAAGATATAGTGATCGGGTGTCCCCTCTTCACCACATACACAGTGATCCGTGTTAGAAATAGTGCGTCTGTTGAAGTAGTCCGGGAAGGGACCATGCCCAGTTACAAAGTTAGTAAGTGGAGCAATTGCTATGAATCTGTCCGTTGTCACCGTCGGTAGAAAGCCATACACTCTTCTTCCTGTGTCTCCATGTTCCCATATTCTTTGCCACCATTGGACTGCTGCGCCTTAATATCGAGATAATTGAAATAATCTTACCCAGATTGCTACCTGCTGTCCAAGACTTTATGGAAATCCGATATCCAAGCTCCTTGCAGAAACTCTTCGAGTTGGCGGTCAAGTTCCAAAACCCACAAATAGCGGAAAAGTCTAGAGGGGCAGCGTATCTTCAAGGTTCCCGAAAACTGTTCTCAAACCAACCGGCTGCTAAGACGAAACACTCTAATGGAGTAAAGAGCTATCAAGCCAATTCACAGAAGAACGAAGGTCAAAGCGCGAAGAAGAAATTCGAAAAAAACCGTCCGCGTACCCAGAACACTGCAGGTCAGAAGAAAGCTTTAAACGTTTACAGGAGCCTGTAAAAGCGAGGGTCCAGACCCCTGAAATTTCGCAAAATCCCTCAAGAAGATACCTAAACACGGTCGTGGTAAAGCATTCCCAGTTATCAGTCATCCAAGTCCTGGTCGCGAAGTCCCGGTAGAAGCGCTCTTGGATATAGGAGCGCAAGGAAACTTCTTGAGCTACAAATTCTGCAATGACAACTTTCGTAGACTACGTTTATTTCAAAATAGAAACACTGAAATTATAGCCGCCCAAGGAAAAACCTGTCATTGTGTTGGGAAACTATCATTAAAAGTGGAGATGAAGGAAGAAAAGCTTAAAATATTATTTTTTGTGGTGAAAATTTACAGAACCCAGTGATTTTTAGGAATGGATTTCTTGAAGTCCGCTAACGCAAGACTGGATTTTCAGGAAAATACAATTGCGCTGGAGATGCAGCAACGGGTGGTGGAGCCGGTGAAAGAACCGGAATTGGATTTAAGCCATTTGACTCTCGAAGAAAGCCAAGCCATTCAGCAAGTGGTGAACACTTTTTCAAATTTGTTTTCAGAGAGGCCTAGTCATTGTCAAATTGTAACACATGATAGTAGTAAGCGCAGGTACTCAGTAGGCGGAAGTGGCGTCAGAGAAAAGGGGGCGTGGCCTCCGCCATCTTGGATTCCCCCGGAAGTGACGACACCAGCGCCATCTTGTATCACGTGAGGGAATGACATCATCAAAGTTTCGTTTTTATTCTGTGGCAACGATTTTTTCAAAGTTTTTATTTTCTGTGGCAATGACACTACTTTTTTATGTTTGTGGCAACGACACTCTTTTAATTTTTTGTGGCAACTATCGCTTAAACCACGTGTTTGGAATGACGTTAACTTTATTATTTTCCTTTATTATTTTGGTATTTAATTATCTTTATTCATTATTTTTAATTATGTTATTATGCAATTGTGAATCATCCTTTTTAATTATTTTTATTTGATACTATTACATTTTATCCATTTTTAATGAATTTAATATCATTTTCCCTGAATTTTAAAAATAACTCCACTGCCGAGACTCGAACTCGCTATCTCTGGAATGGGAGTCTGGCGCTTAACCGCTCGGCTACCCCCTTCATGTTACCAAACCTGTTATTTCAGCTTGTGCACCCTCTTTGTCCATTTGACCTTGTACAGATGGAACCGCCATAATGTCATTAGGTTGAAGGATAGCGCATGCGCAAACCTCACTTTAACTTTCTTAAGCCATTACTTTATTCCTTGCTGCTTTAAATATAAGATTTTCCCAGTTTAATTTTTTTGCTTTATTATTAGGATATTTTTCATTGTTTTCCCTTTTTTTCTTCTTGTTCTTACTTAATTAAATTTATACGTTTTGCTTTTGCAAATGTAAACTTTAATGTTGCAAATTAATGTTTTCACAATTTTAAATCCGTAGAATAAAATTTATTTTTACATTTTCTTTTCCCTTTTTATTTTACAAAGGTTTTCTTTTTCCAAATTTATTTCTTTTCATATTTTTACTTTAAAAACTTTTTTTACGTTTAACTTTTTTTGACAAAAGTAATATTAATTTTTACAAGTTTAAATTTTTTTTCCTTTTCGCTTTTTTATTTTAAAGAAGTTGTCACTTAAATTTTTCAATTTGCTTTTTTCTTCTCGTTCTTACTAAATTAAATTTATATATTTTGCTTTAGCTAACATAAACTTTACTGTCGCAAATTATTGCTTCCACAATTTTATATCCGTAGAAAAAAATTTATTTTTACATTTTCTTTTCACTTTTTTATTTTGCAAAAGTTTTTTCGAAATTTATTTCTTTTCATATTTTATATTTTAAAAACTTTTTTTTACGTTTAACTTTTTTTTGGTTTTTACAAAAGTTATATTTATTTTTACAAGTTTAATTTTTTCCTTTTCACTTTTTATTTTAAAGAAGTTGTTACTTTTTCATTTTGCTTTTCCCCCTTATGTATTTTACTTCCAAAAATAAATTAAAATGTTTTTTCCCATTCTTTTCTTTTTAATAAATGCAATTTTTTCTTTTTAAAAAATTTTTCTTGTTACATTTTTTTTTAAATTTTACTTTTAACTTCTTTCCCTTGTTTTAAATACTTATTGATGTTACATCTCCATTTCCCTCTAGAGGCCTTCATGGATAATATTTTCTGGAACTTTAAACAGTATTCTTCTATGCAGTTTTAATAAATCACTACATTTCTTATTTTTCATACTACTAAATAGGAGATGCTCAGAACTTTTCCTTCTCATCTATTGTACTAATTACTAATGACTGTACTTACTTTATCAAATACTACGCAGAACATTACGAATTCTCTTTTACACGTCTTACTTTTATTCAAAGGATTCGCCAAACTGTGTCTGACAAATCTAAATTTTACACTTTGCATTTCCACATTTTTTCCTCAGATTAAACTTTTATCCTGCTTTTAAAATATATTCAAGCTGCATTTCTGATTCCTTTTTCCTAAAAACAAATACAGACTTAACACTTTCTATACTGTACAAACACTGTACTGCTACAAACAGTTTCTTTACTGGAAGACCTACTGACTTTGAAGAAATCCTATAAGGAGTAATAAATTTTTCATGTATAAAGTTCGTTCAAACCAATACATGAGTCATTTCTACCCAGTTTAGTTCAGTTACGTACCAAAAGTATTTCATTTCTTATTATTTTACTCTGCAGACATTTACATGAATATGCTCAGAACACTCCTTTTTTATTCAACAAAATAATTCCTTTATATTACTAACCCATATTAAGGTTTTTAAACACTTTGCAAAAATATCTTGGATTTTATCGTGCACATCCTACCTAAGACCACTAAACATTTTCTAAACCTTGAGTTTCTTATTGTGGAAAACATCACTTGAATTCTTAACATGATGTCACCCATCTACCACAGAACCTCATAAATGCTACTATATTTGAACTTACCACAGCCTTGACTTTCTTAGCAAGATACACGAGATAGTATTATTTTTACCTATAATTACACATAGAATTACACGAAATATTGAGTAAAGTTCCAAATACTGATCCAGCATAGTAATTAAAAGATTTAACACAGTCATTTTAAGACAGAAATTTAAAATTGACATTATTTTTTAACACTGAGCTCTTGCAGCTCTTTGAGAACATTTAACTCCTCATGGATAGCAAATAAAATTATGCATAAGCATCATACATAACAAATAATAATCCAACTTAAACGTTTTAGCACATTCTAAGTTAGGTACGCATTTCAAAGTTGACATTGTTTCATAATGAGCTCTTAAGTTTTTTGACATTTAACTTCTCATACATAGCAAACAAAATCACGCGCAAATATTGTATATTGACTGAAACTCCATATGTTGGCCTTCGCACTTAAGTAGAATTTTCATATGGAATTTGGCCTTCGCACTTAAGTAGAATTTACAATGCTACTAAAAATATTTGTAAGAGCGAAGGCCAAATGCCCACTTAAAGCTTCAAGAGACAGCTGGCATGTTTCCACCGCTGAAACCACTTTTTATGAAAACCTAAATTATAATCAATTTTGTATAATTACCTTCAGATTTTGGAGAGTACTTGATGTTCACTAGACCAATTTACTTTTAGTAAAACCACTAGACTTTTAGTAAATTTACATTTAATATGCCATTTAATTCCAAAAATAAACTTCTAATAGGAAGAATATTTTCACATTCTACTTAATTTCTTAGAGCTGAAGAATTTCTTTTACTTCCAAATTTTTACCTTATGCCCACATATGCTGCATTTATTCCTTTCGTCTTCTTATTACTGATAGGAAGAAATACGATTACTTGAAAGATTTGGAATACTAAAGTTCATATGTATGTTGAATAATGAGAACAAATCCGCCATTCTGTCATAATTGATTAATACTCTGAATAAGAAACCTTTAAGAAAATATCAGTTTCATTTGCGTGAATAAAATAAACACAATTTTCAAAAACATCCAAGTGTCAACATAAACGATCTACAAATATATTTTGAAGTATTTAAATAAGTCATAGGCTGGAAATAAACCAAAAAGTATCGAGAATTTATTGGCATATATCAATACCAAAGATAAAATAGTTCCCAATAGCAAAGAGGAAACAATTTCGAAAATCTGACTGAGAGCGTACTTTCAAAAGTTTACAAAAAGGCAACGACATCACAAATACATATATTTTGTGGAACATCACATTATTTAAAATTTTTCGTTCCAAATTTTAGTTCTGATATAGAAAGATATACATTAAATAACTAAACTTGGGTATTCATGTACATGTTTGCAAAGAAACAAATATGTAAATATTTTGGTAATAATATCGGTAATTTAGGAAAATTTTCTGTGCTTAACATATGTGGCTACGAACTTCTTTGGAAAAGCGAAAAGTTAATAATCATTTCGATCCTTCATTTGAAAACAAGCATTATAAATGAACAACTACTTAATAATTAACCAAGAGTGCAGCAAAGTACGTATATAAATTACTTTGCCACTCAGTTATGAACATTTGAGTAGGATATATTCAGAATCTTCAAAATAAAGTACTGAAGCCTTCAGTTTAAACTTTAAGTTTTTACTAAAGAAATCTCTGTAATAGTAAGATACTGGTTAAAACTGTGCCAACAGAAGAAAAAAAACATACCATTTTTAAAATATTCGCACGATATGTAATAAAAATGAAAAGCATGGTCCCGGTTCAGCGATGCAATACAAGACGTTAAGTAAGTAAAAGTTTCGAAATTAAGTTTTTGTTACATAAAATTAAGATTTTGTCACATACGGAATGCATTGAAAAAGCGAAAATTAGCAATATATTAGCACTGGAATAGGAAAAAAAATTTCAAAGATAATCAAGTGGTTTGAAAATTAATCAAAAAAGTGTAACATGTACAAATTTTTTCTTCGTAATAAGTTATGAATGTTTTTGTTTCAGTAGACTGAAGTTGTAAAGTACAAATCTGGTAATGAACTACTCATTTCAGCCTTTAAGATTCTATTAAAAATACATGTGTCCGTTAGTAAAATTCGACCTGAAAAATGAGCATTTAAAAGGGAAACATGACTTTCTTCACATATTCACTTGATACTCAATACAATAAGTTAACCCTGGTTCATCAATACAATCTATTAGGTATGTATGTTAATTGTTCATTTCGAATATGATAAAGAAGAAACTTTGAGTCAGAGAGAAGCATGTTTACAAAATACGGGTTCTTATTTTCGTACAAATTTAAATCAAAGGGTTGATATTTCTTATGAAGATGAGATATTTTTTAGACATGTTTCTAAAGAAAATAGTGTATAAATTTCTTTTTAAGAAAGAAATACACGTCACAAGAAAATCTATGACAATGCAAATCAGTGATCGTGTTGACTTAGACAATTAAAAATTCCATTTCTTTTCTTAATTTCTGGTTCAGCGTGGTAGAGTTGTTGAAGTTAAATCTTCCAAAGTGTAACAAAATTACTAAATGAAACAATATAAGTATTTAGTAAAAATTTGTTCCCAAGTCTTTACAAGGCGTCGTAAAAGATAAGCAGGAAAGTATTTGAAAATTAAATGATTTGTAGTGGCACTAATGTACAAAATGGTAATATTCAAAAGTGTTCAAATGGTTATAGATAAGGTACTTCTCAAAAACAGTTTATGAAAACATGATAATATTCCATTCATTCGCAAATAACCTTCGTCTCAAAACTGAAAATATTATGCTCAAAATTTACTTGGCATGCAGGAAAAGAAACATTGGAGGCTTCAAAATGAAGATACTTATGTAAACTTTCCGAAATGAAATGTACAGTAGTATTTCAGGAAATATTAACTTCTAACTTGTTTGTAATTTTGTTAAATTATATGCAATGAGCATGTGTGAGACACGAAATGTATTCGGATGCGAAAAAAATAACAAACATTCAACTATCTGGCAATGAATCAAATTTCATTGAAAATGTAATGGTATGAGAAGTAGAAAAAATAGTAATGAACGACTAAATTCGGTTAATTCTGATCTGAAACGCATGAAAAATTCTGCATACTGATAAAATATTACTTTAATTCTCTAACTTCATGACTTCCCTCAGACACTGGGAAGCCCAACGGCTTGTCTGAGCATTTAATGGCTTACTTCAAAGAAACAGTGTTTGGGGGAAAATATGGATTATTTTCAGGTAAAAATGTTCTCTTAGGTTCTTTCGGTATTATAATTGTAAACAAAAAATGCAAAAATTAAGTAAATACGTGGATAAATCTCAGGAAAAACAGTAAATTAACACGAAAGGCTTTTTTAAAGTCTATGTAAATGGAAAACAGTGATAGTAATGTATTTGAAAACAATCATAGTTCATATAGAGGGTATTATAGTTTTGATACCAATCTATGAATTCCTGAAAATCAACGAAAAAATAATTTATCACGCTCGCCTGCTTATGGTATATTCTCTCTTCGTTCAACTCTTTTTGCTTTTGACATATATTATTTCTCAAGTTGTAATATTTCTGAATCTAAAGCTTTAAAACACAAAAATCACTCTGATTAACCAACTTGTGCCTAAATGTAGAATACAACCAACAAAACGGAAGATTTTAGTATACGTAAATATACTACAGACAAAATAAAACTGAAAATACTTCATTATTTTTCATGCCCTGTTTATGAAACTAGTTAATTCCTATGACGTTCGGAACATTTTCAGAAAAAACATTCATTTCTTATTCATGTTTTGCATACTCAGATAGTAATTTTGTTGGAAATCTGACATTTTCTTATTCCATTTTATATTTCACTATTACGGTTTGGCTTGGAAAAAAGTTTTCTCTACGGATATGGCATACCTCTCCTATATGTGTGGGACTGTTCTAATAATTTACATTTCCAACTAGTGTTAACAAAATCCCTACTTATACAGGAATTGCTTTGAATTGTTTAATCTAAAACGAAAGAATGCACCCCATATGCTAAAATAGAGAAAGTTTACAATAGAAAATTCTCCGCGAATGCCTTTTTTTCCCCCTTGGTCTTTGCATGTTTTTCTGTATTTATCGCTAAGTTCATTATATACCCATCTTTTATCTAATTTGTGAAGCATTCCTGTTTGAATGCTTGCATTTGAATGCTTTTTAACTGATTTTAAAGTACATATATATTTTGATCATTGCGTGGGGAAATGAGGAACACTAACAGCAAACGGCTCCCATCACTGTATCTTTTCTTCGGCCGATGCTATTCGCACCACCGGTGCGACTAGCCTCTTCAGGCTATTCGCACCAACATTAACCACGCATGCGCATTGGGTTGTCAGTTCCAGAACCGTCATTTGAACTGAATCGAATCCTAGGTTGCGCGAACTGCTCACATTTCCTTTATTTATATATATATAAAAAAGGGCAGATTTTTATATTCGCAATATTTATCGTTTTCCTGAACGGTTGGAATAGTTTAAATGACTGGTTTTGGGCTAAGATCTTAGACCGAGTATCCCTGCGTAGAAAATTTAGACGTGAAATACGTTAAAAGCGATAAAATCAACTATTAAATGAACAATTAATCATATAATACTGGTTATGAACAA
>KK116981.1:54533-85307 GCA_000611955.2 Stegodyphus mimosarum
AATTAATGTCATAATCCTCTTCAGACTCGGAATAGGCTAAATCAGTCAAAATCTCTAGCACTTGATTCTTGAGAGCAGAATTCAATTTATCTAGTTTTAAAGGTATTTCACGTTTAAACGTACGCAGAGCGTGAAAAAGGCATATCTGAATTTTTGCTGAGGGAAATTTCTCTTCAAACACAATTCTATCTGCAAAGTCTTTGTCTCCCACTAAGACTTCAACATCTGTCCAGGCTTCATTGTTTTCTTTAAAAAAATCCAGCATTGCCCCTATACACATTTTGCTTTCAGAGCGAATGATGAAGAAAGCAACAACTTCACTTTCACCATTACCATCTACAGCTAATAAAACAAATAGTGGCAATTTATAATTGTTTAGTTTGTATGTGGCATCAAAAATTAAAAGTTCTGGATATTTCCTAAACACTACTTGCATTCTAGTATCTTGAAAATACACACCAATTAACTCTTTCGTTTCTTCTTCATATGCTACATTTATGACAGCTCCTGGTATACACTTCATGGAGTCAAGCATTCTTTCCAAATCTGTCTGTCCATCTTTTTTCTCATTTTGTTGCAATTTTGTTGATATATTATGCAATGTTTTTAGTATTACAGGTTTTCCTCCTCTCTGCTCCATCAAATGTGCTTGAATTTTTTTCTTATTGCCTCCTGACTTTATGCTAAGTTCAGCTTCTTTCATTTCCTCTGCATTTAATCTCAGCTTCTCTGGAAGATGTCTGAACCTTTCTTCACTAAGTCCGTGATTACAGTGTTCCAAAAACGATTCTTTGACGACTAAAAAGCCATTACTAGCGCTTAACTTCAGCTTGAAGTTGCATCCAAGCTTCCCAGTTTTAACATTTAGCCTAATGCCTTTTGTCGATGACTGTTTATGAATATGTCCTTTCTTACATTCAAAAGTAACATATTTATACAATAATGTTTCGCGATGTTTATGACCCTCGTGAAATTTTTCCGATCTCGTTTTAATCAAAACAGCGAAATTTTGATTCTCATACAGTTCTTTTGTCCTTTCAAATTCAAAATACGTGGAAAACTTGTTTCCACACTCAAAAGGCAAGAAATTTGTTTTTGTCACATCCATCTTACTTCAAGTTATGTCAAACAAAAACGTTGTTCACAAGTTTATAAACCCTCGCTATCGTTTACAGCAAATCGGCGTAAAATGCTTGTAGCTGGGCTGATTGTGCGCATGCGCTAACGTAGGTGGTGCGAATAGCCTGTCGGTGCGATTAGCCACTGCGCTTTTCTTCCTTCTTTTTTCTTAAGAATACAGCTGGTTAAAAGAGAAATGTGTTTCGTACTTTGTGAAATGTATTTTATTTAATTAATATGTGTGATGCTCATGGTAAATAAAATGTTAAATGTGTGCACAGAATTGTGTGGCTCCAATGTTTAATTAAAATAATGCTTTTTTGAAACTGTGGTCTTTATGTTAAGTCATACTAAACTGCGTTAAAATTTTTAAAGTTGATCATTATATGGAGTTTCAGTCAATATACAATATTTGCGCGTGATTTTGTTTGCTATGTATGAGAAGTTAAATGTCAAAAAACTTAAGAGCTCATTATGAAACAATGTCAACTTTGAAATGCGTACCTAACTTAGAATGTGCTAAAACGTTTAAGTTGGATTATTATTTGTTATGTATGATGCTTATGCATAATTTTATTTGCTATCCATGAGGAGTTAAATGTTCTCAAAGAGCTGCAAGAGCTCAGTGTTAAAAAATAATGTCAATTTTAAATTTCTGTCTTAAAATGACTGTGTTAAATCTTTTAATTACTATGCTGGATCAGTATTTGGAACTTTACTCAATATTTCGTGTAATTCTATGTGTAATTATAGGTAAAAATAATACTATCTCGTGTATCTTGCTAAGAAAGTCAAGGCTGTGGTAAGTTCAAATATAGTAGCATTTATGAGGTTCTGTGGTAGATGGGTGACATCATGTTAAGAATTCAAGTGATGTTTTCCACAATAAGAAACTCAAGGTTTAGAAAATGTTTAGTGGTCTTAGGTAGGATGTGCACGATAAAATCCAAGATATTTTTGCAAAGTGTTTAAAAACCTTAATATGGGTTAGTAATATAAAGGAATTATTTTGTTGAATAAAAAAGGAGTGTTCTGAGCATATTCATGTAAATGTCTGCAGAGTAAAATAATAAGAAATGAAATACTTTTGGTACGTAACTGAACTAAACTGGGTAGAAATGACTCATGTATTGGTTTGAGCGAACTTTATACATGAAAAATTTATTACTCCTTATATGATTTCTTCAAAGTCAGTAGGTCTTCCAGTAAAGAAACTGTTTGTAACAGTACAGTGTTTGTACAGTAAAGAAAGTGTTAAGTCTGTATTTGTTTTTAGGGAAAAGGAATCAGAAATGCAACATGAATATATTTTAAAAGCAGGATAAATGTTTAATCTGAGGAAAAAATGTGGAAATGCAAAGTGTAAAATTTAGATTTGTCAGACACAGTTTGGCGAATCCTTTGAATAAAAGTAAGACGTGTAAAAGAGAATTCGTAATGTTTTGCGTAGTATTTGATAAAGTAAGTACAGTCATTAGTAATTAGTACAATAGATCAGAAGGAAAAGTTCTGAGCATCTCCTATTTAGTAGTATGAAAAGTAAGAAATGTAGTGTTTTATTAAAACTGCATAGAAGAATACTGTTTAAAGTTCCAGAAAATATTATCCATGAAGGCCTCTAGAGGGAAATGGAGATGTAACATCAATAAGTATTTAAAACAAGGGAAAGAAGTTAAAAGTAAAATTTAAAAAAAAAAATGTAACAAGAAAAATTTTTTAAAAAGAAAAAATTGCATTTATGAATGCATTTATTTTAAAAAGAAAAAAATGGGAAAAAACATTTTAATTTACTTTTGTAAGTAAAATACATAAGGGGAAAAGCAAAATGAAAAAGTAACAACTTCTTTAAAATAAAAAGAGAAAAGGAAAAAATTAAACTTGTAAAAATAAATATAACTTTTGTAAAAACAAAAAAAAAAGTTAAACGTAAAAAAAAAGTTTTTAAAATAAAAAATATGAAAAGAAATAAATTTCGAAAAAAACTTTTACAAAATAAAAATGTGAAAAGAAAATGTAAAAATAAATTTTTTTCTACGAATTTAAAATTGTGGAAACATTAATTTGCGACAGTAAAGTTTATGTTAGCTAAAGCAAAATATATAAATTTAATTTAGTAAGAACGAGAAGAAAAAAGCAAATTGAAAAATTTAAGTAACAACTTCTTTAAATTAAAAAAGCGAAAAGGAAAATAAATTAAACTTGTAAAAATTAATATTACTTTTGTCAAAAAAAAGTTAAACGTAAAAAAGGTTTTTAAAGTAAAAATATGAAAAGAAATAAATTTGGAAAAAGAAAACCTTTGTAAAATAAAAAGAGGAAAGAAAATGTAAAAATAAATTTTCTTCTACGGATTTAAAATTGTGAAAACACTAATTTGCAACAGTAAAGTTTACATTTGCAAAAGCAAAACGTATAAATTTAATTAAGTAAGAACAAGAAGAAAAAAAAAAGGAAAACAATGAAAAATATCCTAATAATAAAGCAAAAAAATTAAACTGGGAAAATCTTATATTTAAAGCAGCAAGGAATAAAGTAATGGCTTAAGAAAGTTAAAGTGAGGTTTGCGGATGCGCTATCCTTCAACCTAATGACATTATGGCGGTTCCGTCTGTACAAGGTCAAATGGACAAAGAGGGTGCACAAGCTGAAATAACAGGTTTGATAATATGAAGGGGGTACCCGAGCGGTTAAGCGCCAGACTCCCATCCCAGAGATAGCGAGTTCGAGTCTCGGCAGTGGAGTTATTTTTAAAATTCAGGAAAAATGATATTAAATTCATTAAAAATGGATAAAATGTAATAGTATCAAATAAAAATAATTAAAAAGGATGATTCACAATTACATAATAAACATAATTAAAAATGGATAAAATATAATAGTATCAAAGAAAAATAATTAAAAAGGATGATTCACAATTACATAATAAACATAATTAAAAATAATGAATAAAAATAATTAAATACTAAAATAATAAAGGAAAATAATAAAGTTAACGTCATTCCAAACACGTGGTTTAAGTGATAGTTGCCACAAAAAATTAAAAGAGTGTCGTTGCCACAAACATAAAAAAGTAGTGTCATTGCCACAAAAAATAAAAACTTTGAAAAAATCGTTGCCACAAAATAAAAACGAAACTTTGATGATGTCATTCCCTCACGTGATACAAGATGGCGCTGGTGTCGTCACTTCCGGGGGAATCCAAGATGGCGGAGGCCACGCCCCCTTTTCTCTGACGCCACTTCCGCCTACTGAGTACCTGCGCTTACTACTCATGATGTACAACTAACATGCAATAAACCCTGTAGGGCCAAGCCCTACAGGTCTGATAAACAGAAAGAGCTCATTATTGAGGAGCACATAAAAGAAATGCTGCAAAATCAGATTATTTCGCCCATAAATAGTGATTAAGCGAGTCCACTGGTACTAAGTAGGAAAAATAATGATTTCCCGCCCTCAGATAAAAAAGCTTGGAGGTTTGCTATTGACTATAGAAAGTTAAATAGCATTACGAAGTTCCCGGTTTACCCTCTGCCGGTGATTGAGGAAATAATTAGAAAGATTAAATCTACGAGATATATGACTACTTTGGATTTAACATCGGGCTACTGTCAGATAGATATGAAACTGGAAGATACACATAAAACCGCGTTTATCACAAAATCAGGCACTTATGCATTTTTACGCATGCCCTTTGGGCTGTGTGGGACCCCGTCGACATTTCAGAGAGCTATGGACATTGTTCTAAAGCCTGTCCTAGTAAATTCGACTTTAATTTATCTAGATGGTATAATTATAACAAGTAGTTCGTTGGAGCAGTATATTAAGGACTTGCAGGAAGTTTTTCCTTTATTATAAGAGGCCCCACTAACAATTAACGCATCGAAATGCAAGTTCGCGACAAAAGAACTTAAATACTTAGGATATAAAATTTCACAAAAGGGCATAGAAACTCAAAGATAAAGGCTTTCAAAAGTTTACCCCCTCCTAAAACAGCAAAGAAACTGTCTTTTTTCTCCGGTTATGCTCTTATTATCGATCATTCATAAAGGATTTCGCTAATATTTTAGAACTTTTGTTAGTACTTAAAAGAAAGAAAAGTAAGTTAACATGGACAGCAGAGGCGAATACAGCTTTCGAAAAGTTAAAAGAAGCGCTCATCAGTGCCACTGTTTTGAAATTCCCGAAAGGTGACGAAAATTTAAAAATTGCAGCCGACGCTTCGGACTATGCCATAGGTGCGGTGCTCATGCAGAAAGGGCATCTTTTAGCATTTTTATTAAAACATTAAACGCTACCCAAAGAATTATACAGCGACGGAGAGAGAAACATTAGCCGTATTTATGCCTGTACAGAAGTTTCGAGTTTGTTTCGGGAAAGCCCCAGTAACAGTCTTTTCGGATCATGCGGCCGTTGGTAGACTTTACTCGGGGAAAAAATCTACCGCCCATGTTACTAAGATGGGCTTTAAAACTTCAAGAATATAACCTAATAATTAAGTACAAACCAGGAAAGGAAAATAATGTCGCAGATGCACTTTCTCGAATAAAACTGGACGATGAAGAGAATGAACTCAAATGCACTGTGGTAACTTCTAAAATCTTAGATTCCAGAGAAACAATCATTGCTGAATTGAAAGCTGATCTTGAACTTGGAAGTATTTATGCGTATTTAAAAGACCCTGAACATTTTGAACACACAGATGTGGCCGCAATAAGAAGTAGAGCACAAAACTATGAGATAATAGATAATTTATTGTTTTATACTAAATCAACAAGTGAAAACTTCGAGTATAGGCCAGTCATCCCATTCTCCCTTCGATTGAGCATTTTAAAAGAATCACATGACGCGCCAACATCGGGTCGGGTCACTTGAGGGTCAGAAAAACTATAAAAAGGGTACGTGAGGCAGTTTATTTCCCGCAATTATACAAAATAGTAACTGCGTATGTCAGGTCCTGCAATCAATGCCAGTTAATTAATGATATTAATTACAGCCCGGCCGGGTACTTAAATAGCATTTGCGCTACATTTCCGAATGAAATATTAGGCATAGATCTCCTTGGTCCTTTTCCCCAGAGTGAGTTAAATAAAAATCGTTATTCTTTAGTAATTTTAGATCATTTTTCAAAATGGACAAAAATTGTTGCACTTAAACGTGCATCAGCCAAAGCAGTTGCAGAAGATGCATTCTTACACAGGTACATTTCCAAATACGGTGCACCAATAAAAGTCATTAGTTATAACGGTAAACAATTTGTTAGCCAAATTTTTGAGAACATTTGCTCTGGTCTTGGCATACGCCATATCAAGATGGTTCCGTACAGACCACAGGCAAACATCGCGGAAAGAGTTAATAAAAATATTGTAAAAATAATTCGAAGTTATGTTAGTACACATCGCAAGCGCTGGGATGGCTACATAGATGACTTAGCTTATGCGTTAGGAACAGCAAGTCATGACACCACTGGAAAAACTCCTGCGGAACTATTTTTAGGGAGTAAATTAATCACACCACTAGATAAATTATCCTTTGTTCAACAAAGGGAACAAGAATTCAGGCAAAAAGACGTGCAAAAACTTATTCATGAGGCGGTTAAAAATTCGGATACGGCAAGAAACAGACAGAAGCTCTATTACGACCGAAAACGCCGTGAAACACATTTTAAACTGGGAGACAAAATTTTAAAAAGAAAATTTCATCAAATGCACCAGAGAACTTCACCGCAAAATTGGCTCCGAGATTTGAAGGTCCCTATGTTATTCAGGAAATCAAGGGAGCCATATTATATCTAAAGAACGAGAAAGTGGAAACATGTAAAGAAAGTCCCGACCAGGTAAAAAAGTACTACGGGAAGAATGATTTTGAAGTGCTCAAAAGTTTCTTGCAGGATTCAATTTCTCAACAATTCAAAGGCCCAGAAGTAAGGCCGTCCGCTCCGCCACTCAAGAAGGAGAGAACCGCCGACGAACCAAGCCCTTCTACAAGTTATTCAAAGATCCCGAAAAGAAGGAAAGGGAATCTCCAGACCCCAGCAGAGAAAAAGGTCAAGCGAGCAGCAACGTCTCGTAAAGAATCCTTGCTAGATAGCAAGAGGAAAAAACCAGTAACAAGATCTCACAGTAGACAAGCCGAGTCAAGGAAACCACGTCCAGTTCCGGATATCCAAAGACAAACAAGGCCGCCATTTCTGCGAAAAAAGAGACAACAAGAAGAACAAAAAGATTTGGACCAGCAAAAGAAACTCCAGCAAGAACCCAGACCGGAAGTCGCCAAAAACAGACTTCCAGGTGCCAAGAGGAAAAGACAGGAACCCGGATATTATAATGATTTTATCTAAAACTGACTTTATAAAATTCGGTCAGATAAACTATTTCTCTCTTCAAGATTGAGTTAAAAATTTTTTTGATGAATGGAAATGGATAAAAATTACTTTTTCATACCTCCAAGTTTGATTTTCTTCTAAGATCCTCAATGTTTATCATGAAACTATCCAAGATTGGCTTGAAAAAGTGATAAAATATGGGTCTAGAAGGAAAAGAGTGCATTTGGAAAAAAAGATAATTTCTTGCCTCCTCAGACTCTCTCTTTTCAAAAAGTTTGGAGTCTCAAAAAAAGAGTCTCAAAAAGTTTGGAGGAGAAACAAATTTTTTTATTTCATTTCCGTTTTCAGAAGTTGACCACTCCACAGAAATTGAGAACCCTGGGATCCGTTTCAATTTCCACGACCCTTTCTTCAGGTGGGTCGGTTTGACACATTCTCATCGCATACCGCTTTGGATAATACTCCTTCGTGCTTTTCATGCTGGGATGAGGAAGTATGTAGTAAACTCCTAGACTGTACATAGTCACGAAAGGAAATCTTTCACCGGGGTACAGAAGCCGGTATACAGATTGATTCGCCATGACGCGGAGAAGTGGCTGGGTAAGAACAATATACCCTGGCTAGGAGTTGGTTCTTTTTGGGGTTCTTATCCGTTAGATGAAGCATTTCTTCGCTGGAGAGGACAAAACCCTCTTGCCCTCTTCCTCCATCGAAACTTTTAAGATCTTTTACTCCGCGGAAGCAATAGTTCAATGGTTCTCTTCGAAAAACACCGATAAAATATCCCACTTTTTTGCTGTAGGTAGGAATCAGAGGTAAAATGTCTGTTGCATTCCAGAAGAATCATCCTTCATCAACAGAACACCGAACTAACACAAACTGGTTGTACAAAATACGAATCATCATGACCAGAAATGTGTGAAAAGAGTATAAAGAAACATTTTTCGCTTGCCCTATATATACGAGAAGACCACGTGATGTAGGACGTGACCATTTGGAATTCAACAATCTTGTTCTCCTATTTCTTTATTTACCCTTCTCAAAGGAATTTTTTCCACGTGATGTGGGACGTGACCATTTTGACCTTCATCAACTACATGACCTTCTCCTATTTACCCCCTATGACCTTCTCAAAGGATTTTTTAAGTGATGTCGGATATGACTTCATCATCCTTGTTCTCCTATTTTTTATTTACCCTTCTCAAAGGAATTTTTCCAAGTAACGACCATTTAGATTTCATCAACCACATCGCCTTCTCAACGGATACCTTTCTTATGAGAAGCCATGCTGCTCAAACTGGAATACAATTCTATCTATTACGTGCATGCTTATGTGGATCTTGGATTCCTATACTGGAATGCCAAAGGTATCCTTACCCTCTTGCCTACGAACAGCGTTCGCACATGGAGTATTCTCCAAGTCTTTTTCATCTATCAAGACAAGTTTCTTCGGCTAGGAGGATTGGATAGCTATTCCAAAGAATGGGGTCCATCTAACCAGATTGTGGTCACTTCGAATGAAGGCGTTTATATTGCCCAAAAACCACTCCATGATGAATTCCTCTTCCCTTGGATGTGTAGGATCTTTATGGAACCTCTAACAAAAGTCGTAGAGGACGGTGAAACTTACATTGCCCTCAGAGACACTGCGGAAGACCAAGAATGAAGACGACGGTGTGCCGTCTTCTTCCTCACTCAATTCGGGTCCATCACCTCCCCGAAATTATAAAGAAGCAACGAGATTTGGGTGATGATGATGGTGATGAATTCTCTCCCGTCGATTGGTGAAAGGAAAAGGCTGGAGAGATAGATCGGGAGACCAAAAAAAATGCGTCTTGGAAGATTGAGTGAGATGCATTCGATTCCTTCCTAGACCCATTTTTGGGACCAACTCCCGTTTTCAGTATATCACTATACAAATTAGAATGTATATTCTCTTTACAACCCAAAGAGATTTAAATTTGTAACATGTCTTTCTAGGCTATTCATGAATCTACTATGAAGTTCTCTGAAGGGATCCACTATGAGGATCTGGATCATCTGAAGCGAAACACGGGCTGTTTATATAGATAATCACAAGTCCATTCTTAAACAAATTTCCAATTGGCTGTAAAAGTTTTCTCAGAGAAATATCATTGGCTCAGAATTAAAAAAAAACTCTTTGTTAATTTAATGATATCTTCAAGACATTGTAAGGTTTATTTTGCGTTTATTAACAGTGATTTTAAGTTTTGTGTCTTTCCTATGTTATTCTAATTTCAGCTTACAATTTCCTGCCAGAATGTAAATTCAGAAATGCAGTAAATGCAAATGCTATTTAGGTCGAGGTTTCACCGACTACTAAAGAAAAAGTCTGATTTCCTGACTAGCGCGTGTTTGCCTTTGGCTACGTTCTCTCTTAGTTATTACGCTCGGCCATACCTCAGGCCCTTGCTTGGCTTTGCCGATTTAATTAATACTTAGGCTCCAACTATTTAGATATCTGATAGCTTCGGCTATACCTTTCAGATAGCTTAGCTTAATTTAAATTCATTATTATTTAAGTTCAAGCCAGAGTGGAGGCTTTGTGTAAAGTTCCAAGTTGTAAATATTCTGAAAAATAAAAGGCAGTGAACACTTCTTAAGTCCAACGTGTTTTGTTCACACACTTAAGCGATCATTCGCTTGTTAATATTCGTGGCGTAAGACAGAACTTTAGAATGAAATAAGGAAAACCCCACAACATCAGTAATTGCACTCTTCTTATTCGTTTCAATGACGTCATAAAAAAGACTTTTGTCTAAAAAATGATGTCTCACTTTTTCATTTTTCCATAGGTTAGCATTGAAAACGTGAGACATCATTTTGGAGAAAAAGGTTTTTGTTTTAAAAGTAGACATCATTTTTAGACGAAATGGTTTTCTTTTTCATATGTGTTTCAGATTTTCTCTGAGAAAAATTTTCCCAGTCTGTTTCACTTTATCATTTTCGCTTTCAAAATGAATCCCTTATCTATATAAACGGCTGCTGTTTCGCTTCAGATCAGCGCGTGCTGTTGAAGATGCGATATCTTTCAAACCTGCATAAATGGTTCTTCATAGCAGGTAAGGTATTTATGAATCATTTCTATTGTTTTCCCTACTATATATATTTTAGGATTCTTTTCGAAACCTGCATCGAGAATTTATTATAACCGATCCAAGGTTTCTCTTCAAAAACTTTGACATAATAACTATTGTGTATTATGATTCTTTTGGAAAAATGTGATCAAGACAACCGATCTATCGTCATCTTTAGACATGATAACCATTATATATATTTTATGATTCTTTTCGAAAATGTGTCCAGGATTTATGATATCCGATTCATCGGTTACCCTAAAAACTTCGACAGGATGACTATTGTACATATTTTGTGATTCTTTTTGGAAATGCGGACGACTGGAAAATTTTTCTCAGAGCCTCTTCCTTCTTTTTATTTTAAAATAACATGTCAAAACATGTTTGTAAACATGTTGTCTTCGAACAAAAAGAAGAAAACAAAAGCATATTATATCATATAATATATATATGATATAATATACGTATATACATGCCAAAGATTTTCCCTGAGAAAATTTTTCCCGCTGACTTGAAATTCTTTTCGACTATTTAAGCAATCTGAGTTTTGTTTCAAATCACTCTGTGGGGATCCTGAATCGATCTGTGTCTGGATCCTGGTGAATCCATTTTCTCTAAGAAACTTTTTTCCTGCCGAATTGAAATTTTTTTTAGACTCGCTTAACTATTTAAGCAATCCGAGTTTTGTTCGAAATCACTCTATGCTGGATCCTGGATGGATCTCTGAGAAACATTTTCGAGCCAACTTGAAATTTTTGTACACTCGCTTATCTATTTCAGCAATCCGAGTTTTACATCAAACCACTCTATGCTAGATCCATGTCTGGGTCCTGGATGGATCTCTGAAAAAATTTTTTCCAGCCAACTTGAAATTTTTCAGACTATTTAAGGCGGTTTCTTGACAAATGTCTGCTTATTCTTTCGACATAAGCAAATTTAGCGGTCTATTATCACGTAAAAGAAATGCAGTGAAGTACTGCAAAAGTCTTCTGATTCATAGAATATATCCTTAAAATTCTGCTGAGTTAAAAAATGGCATACTCTATCATATTATTAATAAATATTTGCCGAATATCACTTTTATTTTTTTACCGTTTTTTGATCAGTATTGAAAAATAGAGGGCACCACAACTCCGTTTGGGCAGATAGTCAATTTTCATTTTGGGGGTAACATTGAATTCTTCTGCGTTAAAGTATTTAATTTTTTACCTCAGGAAACGAAGTAACATTTACGGATTCCCCATGACGCAATTCATTCAGCAAAATGTTATTTCTACATCACAAAACGTGCATATTCATCGATTATATTGCAGAAGGCTGCAAACCTAAAGATTTCACTTACGTCATTGTATCTTTCGCCAAGTAGGAAACTGTGTGTCGTCTGTAGAGTTGAACTGGTTTTGGATGTAGATACCCCCGTATGGTTTTGGATGATACCCCCGTGTCTCAAGCAACTTAGGAGCACAAAACGTTGAAAGCTTTCAATAGCCAATCAATCTAACAAAACGTTGAACCTTTCAACAGCCATCTGTAGAGTTTGGAAACCATAAGGAATTGTTGCATTCAACGAAGAATTTCTCAGGCGCAATATTTCCCTCTCCTCTAAATGTAATTCAAATGATTAATTATTTAACAAATAATACTAATAAATTTTCAGCTAAGGGTTATGCGAGAACGTGGATCAATAGCCAATCAATCTAACAAAACGTTGAACCTTTCAACAGCCATCTGTAGAGTTTGGAAACCATAAGGAATTGTTGCATTCAACGAAGAATTTCTCAGGCGCAATATTTCCCTCTCCTCTAAATGTAATTCAAATGATTAATTATTTAACAAATAATACTAATAAATTTTCAGCTAAGGGTTATGCGAGAACGTGGAAAGCTGAATCAATATCTTTTCAGAGAGCGTTGGGGATATCTTTAAAACTATCTCAGTAACTAATTTTGAACCATTCTACGTAAAATCTTGAATGCTGCACTGATATTTACTTGTGGTGATTTACAGAATTTAATCATAGAAAAAGAATGCGTTCAAATTATACTTACATTTTTTGAATAATCTCATTATATATTAGGTCAGCACTTCATTGAATGCGTTGAAATTAAGCATAACTATTGGGTTGGCAACTAAGTAATTGCGGATTTTTTTTAGAAACTCAAAGCCAATTTTTTCATGGAACTAAATAACTTTATTCTGTAATGTATTGCCAGTTTTGATCAATGACATTTTGCCATCTTTCAGGCAGCATCATAATCCCATGTTCATTAAACTTCTGGTTTTTATTAGCAACAAACTGAATCAGGTACGATTTGACATCATCATCATTATTGAAATTTTTACCATTAGAGGAGTTTTGTAAAGATCGAAACAAGAAATAATCAGATGGTGCAAGGTCAGGACTATATGGTGGATGTGGCAAAACATCCCAAACAAGCTCCAATAATTTTTGCCGAGTGACCAAAGATGTGTGTGGCCTTGCATTGTCATGATGGAATACAACACCTTTTCGATTTGTCAATTCGGGCCGCTTTTCTTCAACTGTATTGTTTAATTTCGTTAGTTGTTCAATGTAGACATCAGAATTGATCGTTCGGTTGGGTGGTAAGAGTTCAAAGTAGACAATTCCTTTGTAATCCCACCAAACTGATAACAAAACCTTCTTTTGATGAATATCAGCTTTTGATGTTGTTTGAGTTGGTTCACCTGGCCTGCTCCACGATCTTTTCAGCTTGATATTGTTGTAAACACCCCATTTTTCATCGCCAGTTATCAGTCGTTTTAAAAATGGATCATTTTCATTACGTTTCTTTAGCAAATCGCAGCTGTTAATGCGTTGCGATAAATGCGTTTCTTTCAGTTCGTGAGGGACTCATGTATCGAGTTTTTGAACATAGCTTAGTTGTTTTAAGTGATTTTCAATGCATGTATGTGATACATGAAGTTTCTCTGCAATGTCACGTGTTGTACTGTGACGATCCGAATCGATTAATGCTTTGATTAGGTCGTCATCAACTTCAACTGGACGACCAGAGCGTTTTTCATCTTTGAGTGAAAAATCACCAGAACGAAATTTGGCAAACGAATTTTGAAACTGCCGTTCTTTTAAGGCTTCGTCACCATAAACAGCACATAACTTTTTATGAGCTTGCGATGCGTTTTTCCCTTTTAGGAAATGAAATAGCAAAATATGACGAAAATGTTCCTTTTGATTTTCCATTATTCAACGAACGCCAAACGAAAACTAACGAAAACTACGCAACCGATCAAAAAACTTTTTTACTGATTCACAGCTGAATTGCCAACTATCAAATAACAAAATGTGTTTTACATTTGTACTACGTTTGCAAACCTAAAAATTCAACTGTAGCCATCTATGAGTGAAATCCGCAATTACTTAGTTGCCAACCCAATAAAACGGATTTAAAATAGTCTTCAAATACTATTAGGGATAGTGTGTTATTTTATATAAGAATTCGTTAAAGCAAATTTTGCCTCTTCAATAATTCTTGCAATATGACATTTGAATATTTCAATATTATTTTGTGCATCACATAGTATAAGTTATTTCATTGCGCGAAGGATGGCTTAATTGAAAATTAAGGAACATCTCGAGAGATAAATCGTGGCATTCCGCGAATACTTTACAGCCGAGGATTGTCACTTATATTTTCTGTCAAAGAATCTGTTACATAACGACGCATTAAGTTATATTTATTTGGAAACAACTTTGCCAATTTCATGTGAAATAATAGAGGGAAGTAAGTCCTGTGGATCGTTCAGGCAAATAAAGAACAATACGATTCTGAATTACCATATGGAATTAATTTAAGAAGAAAAATAGATATATCTGTAGATCAGTATCCAAAGAAATCACCGCGAGATTTCAAAAGCTACACACTCTTATACCATTGTTGTTCATTCAAATCTTGAAAATTGCGAATATCAACTAAATTGTGATCTTGGTGCAGCCTATGGGGGACGGTAGCGAGATTAAGCAATTCTTTCTTTCCAAATACGAGCGATAATTGTCAGACGTAAATTTGTAATACGAGCTGCATTTGTTTGCGCCCACTGCAGTGCGTGAATGGAATATGAGCTGAGCATGTTGAGGACCATCAAAAGGTTGATAAGGAAGAATTCCCTCAGTTAGAGAGAATTGTTTCAAAGTTTTATTTCCATTATTATTCCTAAAGAAAACGAAACAGAAATGTAGAAGGTGGGTCCTGTGGACGTTTTGCTATTTTTTCTAAAATACAGCTCTTAAGATAATGTAATGTTGCCGAGAATTTTTTTCACAATTGTTGTGTTTCTAGTTGTGATAAAGAGTTTTTTAAATAAAAATCATTTACTACAAATGATTAATTTTGCATTTAAGAAGTAGTTCTGTACTATCCGCGTAGTACTCTGTGAATAGGTGGCTTTGCAAACAAACATAATAATAATAACACAATTTTAAAATGATAGAATTAAAAATTTTTTCAGAAGTAGATTTTTAATTTATTTCCTTCATGTCATTTTTACATTCAGTCATTTGTTTATACCAAAAAGAGAGACGAATTCAAAGACTGTCTAGGCGGACACACTCGAGGTCGGCCACGGGCGGCAAATGTTTTAGCTAGGCCGATTATATCGCCTTCAATCTCTGATTTACCATTTAAATTGAAGAAATTTTCAGAATAGAATATAGCCTTTCTAAGACAATCCTCACCATGTCCAAAAGATTTAGTTTTCTATGAATACGATTGTTTAAACGCAAAGATATTTAAAGCAATGCTTCATGTATATTTTCAGAAAGACTGGTCATTTTAAGAGGTGGTCGTCTGAAGTTATCACATAAAATTTTGACTATTAAAGCGTTGAGCTGTATTTTTATTTTACTGCTTCTACTACTTTTAATGTGATAAAAATTTATGTCCGATGCTGAATAGGCAAATCAAAATTCCTAAATGAAACAAGAATAAAAATATTACCAATGCAACACAAGGACGATAAACACAAAACAAACAACAACAACAAAAAAGATAGCTTTAATTACTAATAATTGCTATCCTAGCGTTTATCGAAAAGCGAATCTTGCAAACGAAATTTACTATAAATCTACAGAAGGCAATGAACGAATAGAAAGTATTAATTTATTACATTGCTTAACATAGCACAAGTGAATGGCACTATTTTCTAAGACGATCACTGAATGTATATCTATTCTACTTTGAAAAAGCCTATAGACCCCTTAGAAAGTCTTTTTCCGTTCTCCAGTATTCCATATGGAGTTTATAGCTTAAGGGTTTGTGTTATTTAAATCCTAATGCGGTGTTGCTATGGTTACCATGGTCATTAGCGTCAACTCTCTTTGGCAAAAAATTCCATTTTCACCTCGGCGAGAATCCTGCCAAAGATAGCAATCCGTAAGGCTGACGTCAGAAATCCAGTGCAACGGTCAGCGCGATCTGTTGCCAAAAGGTTATTTTTATATTTCTCAAAATTTACTCTTAAACAATTTGAGTTTCGCTTCAAATCACTCTGTGTTGGATCCTGGATGTGCGTGGATCCTGGATGAATCCATTTTCTTTGAGAATTTTTTTTTCCAGCCAACTTGAAATTTTTTAGACCGAGTGAGAGGAAGAAAGAAAATCTTTTGGGCAAAAGAATAGAAGGAAAATGGTTAACATACCCTTTCCACGATCCAGCACATCCAGGATCCTAACGTTAAGTGGAAACAAATCTCTGAACAGTCCCGAGTGAGATGAAGAAGGAAAATATCTTTTCGCTTATCTATTTAAGCAATCCAAATTTTGCTTCAAACCCCTCTGTGCTGGAAAGGATCCTGGATGGATCCATGCCTGGATGGATCCATTTTCTCTGAGAAACAAAATTTTTTTAGATCGAGTGAGAAGGAAAATATTTTTTGGGTTTGAAAATCTTTCAAACATCCAGTCACCTAGCCATTTTTATTCAAGAGACGAAATGGCGATCGGATTTTACCAGTGGAGCCGTCGCGAAAGGGTTCTTCGATACCGTTGCCATCCCTCTCCCCGAAACGTTTCTTCGGAAAATAGAATGCCTTTCCAACCTTTGAGATTCCTTTTCTGACCACCAGATACAGGTTATATTTTATTGTATAATTTCACCAGCTGCAGAGTAAATGGAAACACTGCTTTCTGAAACTCTAATTTCCTGTATGTTCTTAGTATTTGTGAGACAGAAAGAGGACAATTTTGCTTGAGACAAAAATAAGTGCATAGCATATGACCTTAATTTTTTTAAAGAGAAGTAAGAAAGGTAGGATTTCTTCGTAGTAGAGCTATTAGAGATACCCTTATAGTAGCCTTACTCCGTAGTAGTACGTCATCCGATGCCAACCATTTACTAGAGCTACTGAGATATCCTTTATAGGAGCTTCAGCATTTACGAGAATTTACCTGTTTCTCGATTATTTGGCGAGAAGGCTGCTTCTCGAACTTTATCATGACTTATCTATAGCTAACATAAACAAACAAAATCATTCTTCCTCTTATTGTGTAGCGGAATGTATCTCATTTCTCTAAAAGTTTCTGTTTCAAAGTGTGATGTTCTAAAAAAAATATAATAATGTATAATTTAGCTTTAGTTGTTGGCACCAACGCATGACGGCGGAAGCGGGGAACATTAAAGTCGCTGTCTCTTGTCAAACGCTGTTTGAGAACGCGAAGCATTTCTTGCATTTGCTTCTTATGAGAGCTAGAAGATCATGTTGCTTTCAATGTGTGAGATTTGTAAAAAGTCGTTGATGCAAATGCGTAAAGAACCCGCCGCGTAAAATGGGCATGAGGCCAAAAACTGATGGCAAATAACTAGGCGCAGAAATAAGTGGTAGATCTTTCTAAAACAGGGAAAATATCGTAACGGCACTTAGTTCTCCTGTAGGCCGTGAATAGGTGGCCTACAGTGGTTTCATCTATATATATAACTGGAGCCATCAATGAACAAGCGAAGCTTTATGAGTGCCAGGGTGAGAAATCATGTTAGTGCGAAATATAACAAACTTATTATTCATCAAATGTGTTCCTAAAAATCATACCATGCGTATATCGCACTAGATGTGTCTTCTGTTCAATATCTATTAGTGTTTTGTATGACATATGCATGCAACAACTAAGGTTTGGTCCTGATAGCATAACATCTCCCATAATTCCATGAATAAGTAAAAAATTCTTCCTTATATTTCCAAAGTGACCCTCTCAGATTTTTCAATGTATTTGAGTTCAACATATTTTGGAAAATGTCATGTGAAGGAAAAAATTTTTTTTCACTCACTTTCTACTCACGCAACAGAAAAATCTCATGT
This sequence comes from Stegodyphus mimosarum, assembly GCA_000611955.2. Classification (NCBI taxonomy): domain Eukaryota; kingdom Metazoa; phylum Arthropoda; class Arachnida; order Araneae; family Eresidae; genus Stegodyphus; species Stegodyphus mimosarum. The sequence continues at coordinate 72,400 of KK116981.1, forward strand.
ATGATTGGTAGGTAAAAGAAGACATTAGACAGAAGAATCAATTAAATCTTCATTTGCTTCTTAATGCAGGATGTGGTGTAATCATAATTTAAGGTATGTAATAAATCATTTGCCGATAACTCTAGTTTCAAAGTCCATATGCTTATTCATAGGAGAGGAACCTCATGTATGCTGTGTGTAACAAGTCATTTAGACTAAAGAGTTATTTCAACAATCGTATACTAATTCACACTGAAAAAAAACATTGTGTGTGGGGTATGTAGGAGGTTATTTAGACAGTATGGTTCTTTACAGAAATATGTACGTATACATACAGGAAGAAAACTCATGTGTATAAGTTATTTAATAATTCATTTGGAAGAAAGAGCAGTTTAAACATGAATATGCTTATTCATGCAGGAAAGAAACTTTACATATGTGAAGTATGTAACAAGTCATTTACTCAAAAAGGTAATTTGAACAATCATATACTTGTTCACACTGGAGAGAAACGTTATGTGTGTAAGTTATGTAATAAGTCATTTGCTCTAAAGTGTAATTTAAAGAGACATATGCTTAATCACACAGGACACAGACCTCATGTTTGTAAAGTATGTAACAAGTCATTTGTTCAAAAGATTGGTTTAAGCAACCATATGCTTATTCACACAGGAGAGAAACCTCATTTGTGCGAGATGTGCAATAAGTCATTTAGAGAAAAAAGTCATTTAAACAGCCATATGCTTATTCACACAGGAGAGAAACCTCATTCATGTGAGGTATGTAACAAGTCATTCGTTCAGAAGAGTTGTTTAAACAACCATATACTTTGTCACACAGGAAAGAGACCTTATGTGTGTGAGATATGTAATAAGTCATTTACTGTAAAATGTCGTTTAAAAAGCCATATGTTTATTCACACAGCAAAGAAACCTCGTGTGGAAGATATGTAAAATGTTATTTACTAAAAAGGCTCATTTAAACAAGCATATGCTTATTCACTTAGGAAAGAAACTTCATGTTTGTGCGTTATTTAAGAATTCATTTATTCAGAAGGGTTGTTTAAAAAAACATAGGCTTATTCATGTAGGAGAGAAACCTCATTTGTTTGATGTATGTAACAAGTCATTTACTCAAAAAGCTTTTTTAAATGAGCATATACTTATTCACACAGGAGAGAAACCACATGTTTGTGAGGTGTGTAGTATGTCATTTACTCTAAAATGGAATTTTAAAAAGCATATACTCATTCACACTGGAGAGAAACTCTATGAATTACATGTGTAACAAATCACTTGCATGATATAAAAATTCAGATGCATGTCTATACATAATAAAAGGCTAGTGTATTTTGTGGAAAAGTTACATTAATAAGAAGCTTTAGTTATCTGTGCAGTAATGACTTGTCCATGCTATAAACGAGTGTCTTTGTATGAGGTGTGTTTCATTTGTCATTTTATCCGTGTTCTTAATAAATCCTTTATTTGTTTCCACATGAGAAAAACCTCATGTTTGTGAGATAAATCATAAATATTGCTGAATTATAGCAATATTTTCTTATCCTTAGTATTTAATTAGTAATGAAAGATTTAAAACAGCATATTCAAACAGTTAAAAGTTAGAGACTGATTACACTATTCTGTATCACGAAATTTTATTGATGTCATATTCCTCCCAACGAGACGATATCATTTATTGTTTAATAAACTTGAAACAAATGATTTGAATGGAAAGTTCATTCACATTTTGCACTGTAATCCGCTGTATTGGTGCTACTTTGGTAGACGATTGCACGTATTTTTGGTGAGAGATGCGACTTATGGTAAACCCATTGCTGGACAAGTTATTTATGGTAACTGATACATTGTTGTCATTTGATTTAAAAAATAATGCATTTTATTAAGTATAAATTTGGTGGGTACAGCTTGAGTATAGGACCTCATTGGTGATTTTCAGCTTAGTGCACTTTTTGGATGGTATTTATCTGGTAACACAGTGAATGCTAGAATACTCCATTTTGGCAACCCTGTCTTATTTTCACTAAATCTTGCAAGGAGCAAAATATTGATGTATTCAACAAATTTCTAGAAATTGTAAGGGAGATAAACTGGGCAGAGTATAGGATTTCTTTGTAAATTTAGCATGATTTTGTAAACTTTACTAAATTTCCAGCATTTCTTTGCTTAATTTTTAATGTAAACATGTATTTTGAACTCCTGTTGGTGAAAATGCGCTTTAGCCCACTGCTTGGCGATGTTTTGAAAATCGCCAATTCGGCACGTTTCTGCGAAACGTCTTTGCAATTAATTGCAACCTTCCCGACACGCTCCGCGAAAACCTATTGTAAACAAAACATAGAATTCTAAAGCATAAATTAGTATGGAAACTGTTGCCACAAAAAGATAATAAAATAATATGCAAAACGAACATTACGATCATTAAAATATTTGTCAGTTAGGTTTAAATTAATTATTTACATTTTATGTTGTAATACTTACACATTTTATGCCGTTACATAACCTTCCTGACATGCTCCGCGAAAACGTAACCAAAATGGCATCCAAGAAAGAAGGAATTTTTTTTAAAAGGGCATTAAAATTACAAATGATACCATGTACACACCGTTCCGTTTTAACTTAAAAAAAAATCTGAGATTTGCACAATGTAGGCAACGTACACGAATGAACAAAATAAGCTAAAATAACAAAAATAAATTACAAGAAAATGCCATGTGCACAGTGTTCCTTTTAAACTTAAAAAAAACTTCAGCAAATTGCACAGTGTACGCAACGTGCACAAATGAACAAAATAAGCTAAAATAACGAAAATAAATTACAAGAAAATGCCATGTGCACAGCGTTCTGTTTTAACTTAAAAAAAAATCAGCGAATTGCACAATGTAGGCAATGTGCACAAATCAACAAAATAACCAGCTTTCATACACCAATCAATCACGTTTCCCTTGCACTTCCAATTAAGTAATAAATGTACATGTACATTCACTCACCTCTCTCAGCATCACAGCTAAATCCATAGCGACTTGGTATTTAGCGAAATATACGTACGAAAATAGCAAACACTCAATAGAAATACACTGCATTCAAAGAATAAAATGAGAACTGAAATAACTACTCAAATTAACGCATAAGAATTTCGAATAAACCGCTACGTCATCTCACATTATAAAATAGGAAATACGCATGCGCGAAAGCTACATGTTTCCGTAGCTTCAAAATACCCAGTCAGCCATGTTCGCGGATATACGGAGTTACCCATGTTGGCGCATTTATTGCTCATTCAAAAACAATCGCCGCCAAGCAGTGGGCTAAAGCGCATTCCAACCCTCCTGTTTTCAGTTTTTTCAATTTTTTTTACTTCTTCATTTACGGTTTCGCAGCTGAGGATGATGGTTCGGTAAAAACCATCGAAACTAGTCCTGTGAAAATATTGAGAATATTACGCTGATTTTTGTTGTTTTGACTTCTGAATTAGTTTCGTTCGGCGTGTTATTGTGTCTTAATTATTTATGGTGTTAAATGTTAAAATACAATTTAATTTTGCATTTTTTTAATGATTTTATTATGTATGATTATTTAAATAATTTTAATTCTATGCCTGATGTAATCAGCTCCCTGATTGGTTACAGAATATTTGCATTAATGAACTGTAATCAGCTCCCTGACGAGTATTTGTGTATTACCACGCAATTTTAAAATTTTATTATTCATCTCTTCGAATGCCTTAGATTTGGTAGCGAACAGATATGTCCCTTTCAAAGATGAATGTTGTTATTGGTAAGTACCAATCATATTGGTATCGGAATCAAAAAATTGTGCTTTGAGACCTTATTTTGGCCAACTTGGCTTTTCTAATCAAAGATTTAGTTATAAATTGTCACAAGGGTTAGAGGAAATTTATTTTAAATTTTTGGAGGAAACCTCGCTATTTGCCTCTTCAATGAAATGCTAGAAATGTGTTTCACAGATGAAGATCATTAAAAGAGCCAATTCTGAGGACAGCCGTGTATGGTATTGTGATCACGGTAGAAGAAATAACCGCTGTAATGGCAAAAAAGGTATTAGACATTCCTCCTTTTTTACCGGCAGTAAACTTCCAATTCTGTCATTTTAGCTCTAGCGTACAAAATATTCATGGATTCTTTGTACGATAGAATTTAATGTGGGCTTGATATTTTTTCAGAAGCTGTAGCTGACTGGCACAGTTATGTAACCAGCGTTTTAGTTAATTTTGTAGAAACTAAAACGGAGAAGATTGGAGGGCAAGGGAAAATTCTGCCGATTGATAAGTCCAAAATTGGGAAACGAAAGTATAATAGGGGTTAATTGGTTGAATGGCAGTGGGTTTTTTGAAGGAGCAGAATACGATTCAGGTCGCTGTTTTTTGGTTGGTATGCAAGACAGAACAGCAGATATTCTTCCCGCTTAATTAAGTATTGGGTTGGACCGGGAACCCAGATTATTTCAGACTGCTGGAAAGCTTATGACCGTTTGAACGAAGAAAGTTTCAATCACTTGCAAGTTAACCATTCACTTCATTTCATAGATCCTGAAACCAGAGCTCATACTAATGCAGTTCAAAGACAGTGGCATGACTTCAAAAACATTTTGCCAGTTTACAATCGTCGAGTATATGCTGAAGGATACATAGCCTGGTATTTGTTTAGGAAAATTTGCCCTGCATTGAATGAGCATCCTTATGTTAAATTTTTCAAAATTATTCGAGACATAAACAGGGATGATTGGCATGCACTTCAGGGAGGGGCGGTTAAAGGATCTTCAAAATCTTAAAAGCAATACCTATTATTGGATTTATTTTTTTTTTCAAATTCATTTTTATTATTTTTAATCTTCATGACCCATTAATTTACCTCTAAACTGCTTTGTAAATTTTTTTATTCCTGCCCTTGATATTACATTTTTCAAATTTTTTCATTGATATCTAAATTATGATTCCGATTTTTGTGGTACTTATCGATATACGACAGGTTAAATACTCAAAAAAATTCATATTTTCTTTTACTTTATAATTGTATTCTTCAATTTTTATTTAAGAAATTAATACACTGTTTTCAAAAATTGCTGATATATTTATTGCCACATATGTTTTAATGTTAAATAATTATATCCTATAAAACTTAAAGTATTTGAATTTAAGTAATATTTTAATCCAGTTAAACATTGGCACAATGTTTTTAAAGTGGTGTTTTTATTCTATTTGCTATATGAAAGTAATAATTTAACCATACTTTAGTATTTTATACTCATAGTAAATGTATTTATTTACATTTGCCTGCCATCTTAAAAAACAATGTTTTCAACGAAAAATGAATCCATTATTTTTAACAATGTTTATTTTTTTAAAGTTTTGAATACTTTACTATGCGTAAAATACATAAAAACAGTGTTTTTCAAGATGGCTGACGATTGTAAAAACCGCGCCAACAATCGCTCGCCAAAAATCCATGCAACCATCTACCAAAGTAGCACCTATTTCTCTCTTCCTCATTAGCTTTTAGAACTCCCTTTTTAATGTTGAGAATGCTTAGAATTTAGATTTTCGCAAGCTTATGTGTTCGGTATTCTACGTTTAACACATTAATGTTGGACTTTATGGATTTTTGTTAATTTTGGACTATGCAGCTTGTGTTGGTTTTGAACTAAATTGAAATTTCTTGAAAAAGTAAGTTTTTGTTGTTGTGCTTGCATGTTAATGCAGCCACCTTAACACAATTTGCCATTTTCTCAGTATATGGCAAACTCTCGCAACCTTGAGCATAACCATGCTTCTAATAATCCTACAATGAAGCAATTCTACCATTTGTATGTGTTCTCTTTGTTGTATTCAAAAGTCCAACAGTTTTAGAAACAAACTGTGAATATTTTTTTGTTTTAAACTTAGTTTTAAGATATGGCCTTGCGGAATTTGCCAGCAATGGAAAATACTACAGGAAAATTTCTGTAAGAGCATAGAATTTTGCTAAAAATTTACTAAATGGAACAGCGAGGAAATGTTTTTTCCCTATAGCCCAGTGCTACTTGAACCCAATTCTGAGCAATTCTAGGCAAAAACAGATCGCTGTGTACTTGAAGAAGAGAAGGGCAAAATAATAACAGAAAGATTTGAAGCAGATTGTGTTTTATTTTTTTAATGCATTGCTTAATCCTTATTTAATAATTCAAATTTATATTTTCAAGTATATTTTCTTTTCATATATTGATAATGTTTCGAACTTATAATAAACATCGACATTTGGGGAATCTTTCTGAAATAAAGGCACCAAAACTACCAGCTTCCATCCACACGATAGGTAACTTTTAACTTTTGTGCTGAGGTCTTTACATTAATATATAACTACCTTTTTTCATGTTCATGTCTCCTTGGAAATGTTTCGGATACGTTTATTTATAAATCCCCGTTTATTGACTATTATTAAGTGCTTAGTTTTGACATCTGGTTCCTGTAGAATCTGCTGACTTTTATGTTACCACCTTGAAATTCTGAAGAATTGGTTGAATATTTCATCACAATGTACATGCTGTAGCTTGTAAGTGCATTGTACTAAACTTGGCTGTTCTTATATTAACCTAAAATTTAATTATAGTTCTATGATTAGACATGAAAATATGTTTCTCAACTTCAATAAGCTTTCAATTAATTTTTACTTATATCCATGCTGTCGAAAAATCCTATCTGCATAAATAGATAAAAAGACATTTGGAAAATATCTTTTCCATATATGTAAGAAATATTTATTTACTAAATGTGTTTTTAAGAAACAATCTTTTTTAGTCCAAAGGGGCTTTGTCCCTGAATGACTGTTGTTTTCGTTTTGGCATTTTGCATTGATTCCCTATAAATGTCTGATTCACTTTTCAGATTGTTACCACCAAACATTATCGCCCTATATTATATTTAAAGAAATTGGCTACACTGCAGATTGCGAGCCAGTCGCCAAATGAAGCGAAATTGCGCGAAATCTGGTAACCTCTTGGCGGCATGAAAATTGTTAGTATTTAAAGTTTTAGTTTATAGTATTTAAGTGGGCTTTTTGAATTTTCGTCGTTTCACTGTACTTCTAGTAACTTGTGTGAGCAAAATGGCTGACATCGAAAGAGTTGAACATGTGGATTTTACTTATTTGATTCGGTTGCAAGATAAGGGCGAAAGATATGTGATAGAATGGTGCATGAATTATGGTTTGATTGCGAATATGTACAAATGTCCTAAGTGTAAAAATAGTATGAAATTACTTGAAATGAAAGATGCTACAGATTTGTGTGAATGGAGGCATGTGTCCATTATATATGGTTAAGCACATGGTTGAAATGAGCCATAGAGTCGGTGTTGAATAAGCGCGTCATTTTGAATTTCATCTCCATTGTATTGTTACAATTTTAGTGTGGATATAAACATGCGAATTTGTACTGTTTATTATAAATAAAAATTTATTGTGAAAATATAAATAGTGTAGTTAAAATTGTTTAACCCCCTTTTTTTTTTACTATAATATTGCTCATGTTTCAGTAGATCGAAATTTTGAATGTTATCTTTTTTTTCTTCTGCATTTTTTTAAAGTTTTAAATTAAATATGAATCAATGCTTTCTGATCATTTATTGCTCATTTACTGCTTATTACAATTTCTTAAATTTCGTGCTAAAACGTTTTACTTCATTTTGCTACTGTCTTAAAAATGGTATATATTATGAAAAATTTTAATAGTTGATGCCATAAAATGCATAGTTACTTTCAAATACTTTATCGTTGTTTTTCTTGAACTTCTGCTTTAGATATTTTTGCATGTTTATAGGTTGTTTAGATATTTTTGCATGTTTACAGGATTCATTCAAATTCGCAACCATCTAATATGGCGATATGATGAGTTAGTGATTTTCTAAAACGCGCGGAAATAACCGATTTGGCAATTTTTTGAAAATGCGCCAATGTGGCCCGTAATATGCAGTTTTACCAAGAAATTAAATAATGAAGAATCTGCATAAATATATGTATGTTTCTCCCATTGTGATAAAACAACAGTTCCTGGAGCCATCCAATTTTGAATAACGTACGTAAAACAAATTCCAAATTTGTTTTATTATCTGTTTCGTATTTTGTAAAACTTTAACAAATTTTTTATTAACAAACTCGACAATTTAAAAGTGAGCAGTGGCGACGCTACGGGGGAAAAAAAAAACTTTTCATCTCCAGTGCACAGAATTGTATATCGAAAATACTAAATATATGCTCATTTAAAAATTATTTTGTGATGTTGCTGTTGAACTGAATTTTATGGTTTTAAGTGCAAAGAACGTGATATTTAATGAATAAAGGTAACACTCAAAATGTTAAAAAATGCCCCTTTGGACATAATTTAAAAAGAAACTTTTTTTTTCTTTAAGTACCATCGGAAATGATTTTTAATTTTCAAGTACATACATTGGCTTTCTATATGCATTATTATCACTTCTGTGCCAAAGTAAAATCTCATATTTATCTTATAATTTCTGCTTTGTTCGGAAGTGTTTGTGCAAACTAGCATTGAGATAAATGAGAGCCTAAATTTATTTTGAAATTCATTGAGGGAGCATTGTGATTATGTCTTTTATAATGCACCATTAGATTGGAAAGAATCTGCAAAATTTCATACTTTATTGTCTCCTCTGTTATTTCAACTCAAGAGACGTTCAATTTTAAAATTCTGCTCAATAAATGTATGCGAAACAGGACTCTTAACAGTAATTAGAATTCTGATCTGGCAGCATTATATTAACAGAATATAACTTTGCCAGACCATTTTAATTTTATTTCATGGTACTGATTGAAGTAATGTTGTGTCTATTTTAATATGCTTGTTTTATTTAATAAAGCTTTTTTTTTTTAATTATAGCTATAAATGTGTTTTTATCATTATTTATAGTCTTAAAAGTTAAAGAAATAAATGTATTGAATTAAAGGAGATATTTAAGAATAAGAATTCTAAAATTTGTATTGTGAGAGTTTTTAAATGCATGTTTTAAATACCTTTTCTATATTTTAAATGATCATTTTGATTTAAATCAAATATTAACTAATATGTGTATAAAAAGTAAGTTAGGGAATGAGTTTTGCCTGTGCCACTTGATACAAGTTCTTAAAAATTATCTTTTCATGAAATAACTTACAATTCACTTATTAATTTATTTTTAGTACTTAGTACATTAAGTATAAGTGTATAAGTGCAGAATTTTGTCAGAAATGCTCTAAAGGGAACAATGAGGAAATGAGTTTGGTAGATAGCCAGTGTTGTACTATGCTGAGTCTATGATGTCTTTCTAAGGCAAAACGGATCGTTGTATGCTTGGGGAGAAGAATTCCAGAAAGATTTGGAGACGAATGTAAATGTTTCATGTAATGTTTTTTCTAAGTGAAAACAGATCACTGTGTACTTGGAGTGCAAAAGAAGAGTGCAAAAAAATTACAGTAAGATTTGGAAGCGAATGCAATGTGTTATTCTTTTAATGTATTACATAATCTTTATTTAATAATTAAAATTTGTATTTTCATTTCCTGAAGTATACTATTTTTTGATGTTTTGTTCGTGAACTTACCAGAAATATTGTTAGTTTGGGGATCTTTCTTAAAAAAAAAAAAAAAAAAAGCAACCACCACTTTTCATCCATTGAGTGATATCAGTTATGGATGTTGGCATGTAACGTGCTCAACCAGGTAAAAATCAAAGAGGTACATGCAAGTACTTAAATTAGCATCTACTAAATATATATTACATATAAATTAATTAATTTAAATCTAAATTATTATTTTTCTAAATATAAATTATTTAGATATTAAATATAATTTATAAGCTAGATTTAATCGCAATATTGTATGTGAATTATTTATGATTTGTAGCAGTTTAATTCATAAACTGATATGGAATTGAACTAAATATGAACGCTTAATAGCAATAAAAGCAACCTACAGTTATGGCTGAAATTAAATATGTGTAATGAAGTTACATACATACATTCATACCATTATATTATTATTTGCAAGGCAATTTGCTTCAACGAATTAACATGGCTAAGATATTAACTTATTTTTTCATTTCTTACAATATTTAAAAACTGTATGTAATCTGTGTATGAAGTGATATTATTGCATTTTGTCTGAGTAATAATATAATAAAATTGACATGTTCCAAATAAATTTTAACCTCTTTGACGATGAAGATAAAATTGCTTATTAGTGGTAGTTCAAAGTTTAGCAAAGAGTTGGGACATAGATTTTTTTTGTGATTTTCTCCATGTGTAACATAAATATGAGTAAATTTACCTTAGAAACCCATCCACTTCCATTAGATAGATAATGCTCGTGTACCTTGGTTTAAGCATTTAATGGACAGATTGAACAAATTTTACTTCAGTGACCAAGTTTGACACCTGCAGCTCAAGTTGTGTATAGTTTTCTGATTAGAAACCAGTAGACAAAAATCTCCAGATCAAGCATGGCCAAACGGAGGCTCAGAATTCATAATTCACTCACGTTGTAATGGAGTAATTTTACTTTTTAAACATATTTATCATTTGAAACAGAATTTGTGTGTTTTTAATAATTACTAATTTAATTTTTTGAAATTGCATTGTGTCTTTAGTAATTACAAACTATGCCTTATTTGTTAATCTTTGATAAGTAAAAACAAAAGGCAAATAATTCCATTTCTAACTCCCATGTTGATATTACTCTTGAAATGTATTGTAGCAATTAAGGCAGCAGAAGAGATAAATGCATTATACCCTGGTATCATCTGCATTTATAGTGTACCTCAAATCTTACTGAATACCCTATAAATATGTGTCGTTGTGATTTGCATTTGGAAAAGCAAAGCAAATCTAATGATCCAAATTTCCAATGAATTAGTTATGTGATGCAGTAGTCAGATTTTATCTCTATATTGATCCTGAAATTAATTGTGTGGGCTGAATGCCCACCTAACAGAAAGAACAAAAAAAAAAACTAACTATACTTTTGTCTAATTCCAATAGTTTGACAAGAGTCCTACTTTTTTTTTTTTTTTTTTTTTTTTTTTTTTTTCCATCATATTGGTTACGATTACCATGAGGACACTGTATAGGTTAAGAGTCAAGAAAAATCCCTAATTCTATATTTTCAAATTACTGAGTTGTTTTTACATTATTTTAAATAGGTATGGCTCTTTTATTTTCAGTTTACTGTTATTAAAATCTGTATTTAATCATAACTGAGCAAAAATTGAAAAACTGAAGAGAAAGCTTTATTTATTATCTAAAAAAGTAAAGTGTTTATTTATTATCTCAAAAAGTTAACAGTTTGTACATCCAAGAAATATGCTTTTTTGAATACAGAGCAAATGCAAGAACTGTTACATGTGTATGTTTGTAAATAAGCATAAATTCCGAAATAAAAAATCCTTGTTAAATTATTTAAAATATTTTTTTTTCTTCAAAAGGTTAACTTTGCTAATTTTGAAACATGATAAACACTTAATTGTGATTCTTGAATATTTCTGAATTTTAACATGCAGTTCTTACTGACATGATGTCTGGGGACTTTAGTTCTAAGGTACCATTTGTATGGACTAATACAGAAATCTAACTGCCTAAGCAAATATTCTTAAATCTTTCTGAAACTTGGCCAGTCTTTATGAACTACCATATGTAAAAGACCATTAAACAGTAACAGGTAGTTCCTGGAGTTGGTTGCATAGTATGATTTTTACTATTTTGCATGTTCTAAATTTTTAGTATCTACTTAACATTTTGTGAGTTTAGGTTTATAAATTCCATAAAATAAAAGATTTGTGATTTTAATCTTCTTTTTGGTCAAACTAAAATTGTAACCTAGAAAATGATAAATCAATGCACAGGTTTTGGAAACATAAATGTTTTAGTAACATGACTAATCTAAGAATAAAAAGGAAATACAGACTTTTATGGACATTCTTTTTTCTCCCTCTTCAGAAAAAGCACAAAAATACTTCCTACATACACATTTCAGATGAATATTTATGATGATGTAATGTGTTCTCAAAGGAAGATAAAAAGGATTTTACTTTGATTCATCTACTATAAAAGTATCTCAAATGCATGGCTTTAATTGTCATAAATACAGCATAAAAGTATTAAAAATAGTACAACTTATTTTCCCCTGCACTCCTTTCAGTACTGCTAGAATAGCCTCCTCCCTTTCCAACTCTCAAAAAATGTTTTAGCTAATTCACATAAATTTCATAAAATATTCAGAAAGTCTCAATGAGGCATTAGCAATTGTCACCTGTTATACATGGAGGGAAATAATGCTGCCAGATATTCAGTAATGATTATTAGCTTGTTAATTTAATTATGAGTACGCATTAGTGTATACTACAGCCCACATACTGAGCCAAAGTATCGCTAATAAGAATGACAGTAATACAGTGAATTTTAACTCTCAGGAAATCAATAATCTTTATAAGAATAATTATGTGGATACCTCTAAAAAGGACTCAATTTACAAAATTGGAAGTCCTTCTGATGTTTTGAATGTGGCAGATGTCATTGGTTGCATGTTTATGATATTACTGACGCAAATAATGTACAGTATATTCCCATATAATGTTTTTGTGAAACAGCTTTATAATTATTCAACACTTTGAATTTGTTGTTATTTAAAGAAAAAAGTACATCACCCTTTTTGAAAGTTTGGTTTTTATAGTTCCAGTTTAGTATCTTCTGTAATAAATATAAACTTACACAATTTTATTAAAGATTTCTTTTTATCTGAAAGAAACAAAAAATGTGAAGTACTTTTAAAGTACATATTGAATTAGCGCTAAACTTTTATTAAGTTATATGTGTCAGCTTAATGCAATTAAATAATCAAGTTTGTAAATAAAATATACAATTAAAAAACTCAG
>KK116981.1:85357-97845 GCA_000611955.2 Stegodyphus mimosarum
AAGAAATTGTTTCTGATGAATCTTTCTTCTGTGTTTATATCTTGAGCATCTTGAAAAGTAATTTTGAATTGTTTAAAAAAATCACGCCGTTTCGCTTTTCAAAATTTATTGTGTAAAAAGTTTAAATAAATAGCTCTGTAATTAAATAATTATCAATTAAAATTTTAAAATATGCTTCACTAAGTAGAATGTTTTAATATAAAGTTGAAAGGAAGATTGATGAACTTTTGATTAGTCTTTATTAAAAAATGTCACTGCTCTGTAAGAGCGCGAGATAAAAACCCAAAGTCTGATTTAAAAACTAAGGCATAAAAAAGCTGAAATACAGAGTTTGGCATTTCCTTCCTACTCCCTGTATTTTTAAAACTGCTTTTGGTAGTCGCTAAGTGAATAAGAAAGCGGAGTATTGGTAATGTAACTCGTGTTCAAATCCAAATGAACAGGCTGGCTGCGTGGGTGTTTGGATAGACTTCATCATATGAAACATGACTACACAGCACTTTCCCTTACAAAGCCCTCCATAAGGATACATTTCTCCTTAGATGGATAGTCTTGTGTGTTTTGCATTCATAAATTAATCTGCCTTAACCGTGATTATCAGTATACTCTATAGAGACCGAAATATCAAGCATGTTTGGATGGACTTCCCAATATGAAACATGACTACACAACATTTTCCCTTAGAAAGCCCTCCATAAGGACATATTTCTCCTTAGATGGATAGTCTTGTGTGTTTTGCATTAATAAATTAATCTGCCTTAACCGTGATTATCAGTATACCCTATACAGACTGAAATATCAAGCATTGTTTGGATGTTTATGTCTTCCATACTGTTACGAAAAGTCAAGCTGCGGTAAGATAGATAATTTAGGGTTACCAGATTTGGCGACAATAGGCGATGTGCCATAAATTGACGGAGAACCTTCTGGAATGAATTCGTACCGGTTTGGCCAAGAATGTTCTCGAACACAAGAGAAATGCTATATAAACCCTGCCTGTACGTGGCGTAGCAGTCTATCGAGTTGATCTCGTCAGTGTATGGCGAGTTGTAGCATGGAGAGTTTCGAGAGTACGTAGAATTCCGAGAACGACCGAACCGAGTCGGGAACTATTCCCGTGTGCTTTGCCGTGAAGTTGTCCTCACCGTTATAGCCTGAAGCCTGTGTTAATGATTGTTTCAGTGTGTTTGTCATTGTTTTACAACGACAAACACACTGAAACAGGTATTTTTGGAGCTGTCCTGAGTAATACCGGCTAATAAATTGTATTTTCATTCTTCATCAAGTATTGTCGTTAATCACTCCAAATCCACGAACCCGTACAGAAACGCAGAAACTGGTGTCAGGAGTGGGATTTGCGAGTGAGTACCAGGAAGGAGAAAGCTATGGCGGAGGAAATTAAATTGACGATTTTTATAGTAGCTGTGAAAAACAGGATATCATAAGGTAAAGCAGGATGTGAGGTGATGAAAGCCGGACAAGAAGAAGTAAACGTCAGCCAAGAAAAACTGGGAGAGCAACTCCAACAGATGGAAGTGGAGCTTACAGAAGAAACTGGAGCCATAAAAGAAGATGTGGAATTGACAATAGTTACACCTGAAGAAACAAAGGATGATGAAATGAAGGAAGTAGCTAAAGAACAGTCTAAGAAAGATCAATCTCTGAGAAATGCAACGGGATTAAGGAAAAAGCGTAAACATCAAGAAACAAAACACGGGAAAGAAGCTGTTGATTCTCCAGTGCCTGAAGTAGAAGTGGAAGAAAGTGAAAATGCGACTGTTAGACAGACAGACAGACAAAGAAGACAGATGTCTTAGAAACTGATAGTGGTGTTATGAAGTTGCAGTTAACAAGTATTAAACCATCTGAAAATGTGATACTAAGAAGGAAGAAGCTGATATACAGCTTACGCAGAGTGTTCCAGTATTGAAAGAAAATTCACCCACTTCACAAACTAAGTTTGTGTCTTCTAATACAAGTTGTATAGACACCAACTTAATTCTAAACCAGGATACTTCTGTTTGTAAAGGATCGGATTCTATCTATGCATAACTTTGATACAAACATCGGAACTGGATTTTAGAAAATAGAGTTAAATAAGCATGTAGGAACTGCTAAAATTACCAAGGTGAAGTGTACACACGATGCGAATAAACTACAGAGTAGTGAACGAACTATCTCAGATCTTCCCGTGGCTGAAAAGTCTGATAGATTGTATCTTCAGACTCTGATATGCAAAATAGAAATATACCTCAGATCTACAGTGAAAGAGTATTTTACCCTCGTACAACTTAATGAAAAGTTTGAGACTGAAATTCATTCTGAATTTTAATTTATAAAATTTAAAATTATTATGTGGTTAATTTGTACATATAACTTGTACATAGTATAAATATTCGTTTCTTTGGTTATGTTATTTGTTTATTTTATTACGCTTTATTTGTATCGAATTTGGCTTCTGACCAAGAATTATACTTCTCGGGACGCGTATTTCGTAAATGCACATCTGTACCGCCACCGAAGGAGTGGCTTCTAAAACGGGACAATAGGCTTCGAGCGATATTTCTGCCATTTTACGTGAGCTTTGCCTCGCTCTAAGCAAGATGCTTGAAAATATTTTTTCCTCACCGTTTAAATCACGCAGTTTCCTGTACAAAATAATTAAAGCACCGTGGATTTCTTGTGAATTTTCAGGGCGAAGTTGCATCAAATGTTAGCATAATTATACATGTAAATAGTAGAAATCTTAGCATTTTTTATTATAGTCTATATGAAAAGGATGTTCTATAATAATAACCAATGCACAGTTTTATTCAAAGTGAAATTTCCTAATTTGCATTCCTACACATTTAGCGCGTTAAATTTCACATTAATAACGGTTCACTATTAAATATATTGCCTGCGCGAGAAATACTCTTCAGAGAGAATGAATTCAACTTATTAACAACAAATAGCTTTCATGTACTTATATATAGCTTATAATGTTAACAATAGGTATATCAGATCATTCACAATATATAATTTGAATCTTATACTTTCAAAAGGAGAAGAATGTAAGAAATGATATAACAAAAAACTGGATTTCATTGTAACACTTCCACTTCTGGGTCAATAAAAAATTATACGCTTGAATTCTCTTAATCAAAATATGTTAGTGCAGGCATAATATTCGAAGCTAATTGTAGCTTGAGTCATTTTCTCAATACAGAGAGCGATATTATGCCACAAACATTAATCTGAATATCAGTGCGTGGTAAATTTGGTGAAAGTGAAATGTTTAGGATTAAATAACGCTGTAAAATGAAAGCACTACGAGATTTTCTACTAAAGCGATAGCAGCATTTATACGCGAAACATTTAAAACTGCGAAACATATGCAAAATAAAACGCAAACAATAACATGTACTCATATGCCCATTTTCAAAGATTCAGAGTCACAAGAGCTTTAGAAGCTCACTGGTTCATTTTTGAAACCCCTCAATAGCGATATTGATATCTCCTTCTGAATTATGCGCCCGGGATGTGCAATCCTTGGGAGGGGGCAGTGTTACGAAAAGTCCAGCTGCGGTAAGATAGCTTCCCCGCAAGGCGAGATTAGGGTTGCCAGATTTGACGCAAAATCCGCCGTTTGGCAATAAAATTTGGCGATATATCATAGACGGATGGAGAACCTTCTGTAACGAATTCTTACCGGTTTGTCCCAGAATGTTCTCGAACGCAAGCCGAAAGGTATATAAAAACCCTGTTTTTAGGCGAAGCAGCAGTCGATCGCGAGTCTACTGAGAGTGTTTCGTGGTCTGTCGAGTTGATCTCGTCAGTGTATCGCGAATTGCTGCATCACTGAGGCTGCCGAGTGCATCGCGAGTTCTAGAGTGGACAGTCTTGGGAGTACGTAGAGTTCTGAGAACTACGGAGCCAACTCGAGGCTGTACTCTGGTGCTCTGCTAAGAAGCTGTCGTCACCGTTACAGCCTGAAGCCTGTGTTGCTGATTGTTTCAGCGTCTTTGACGTAGGTTTTCGACGACTGTAAACCTGTTTTTGGAATTATCTTGAGTAATACCGGCTGAATAAATTTTGTTTTCATTCTTCATTAAGTGTTGTCGTTAATCACTCAACATCTACAAACCCGTACAGAAACGCAGCAGCACTATAAACAGACATACCACCAGTGGCCAAGTAGCGAAATACATAAATATGGATGGTTTAATCTAGAACAAATCCTTGTGAATGGGCTGGCTGTATAAGAAGTTTTGTGATTTTGATCATGTGTAACTCAGTACAAGCCAGTTGTCCTTAAGAAACTTCTCCACAAAAGCCCCCTTTATGCAGATAACCCCTGTGTGCTGTGTAATGCAAATAATCTAACCTAATTTAGCATAACATATTTATTAACAATAGGAGTCTCGGCATATTCTGTGGCTCAAATTTGGGGTATTAATAAAGAATTATGACATTTCTTTTAAAATTTAAACAATTCTGCTTCTTTTAACTATCGCTTTTGTGTGTGCGTATGTGTGTCATGCCATCATATACAACATGAATATTTTCATTTTTCATCTTATCCCATGGAGAATAACAGAGTTCTTTAAAATTATCCGAATAGAATGAAAGTTTTCTGTCTTTACCAAATTTTAATTTAGCGACTGTTTGCCCACAAATATAAAAAATTTCCATTGTTATTACCAGGTAGATTCTTCAAAGAATCTCTGAAAGCAGTACAGTGTCACTTGTCAAATGTGATGTTACGTAGTTTACTTTGCTATGAAAGTTTTTTTTTCTGAGTTTCGTATAATCTTTGATTTACTTTAGCATATGATAGCATAGGGCTACATATTAAACAATTTTTATTGTGTGTATACACACTGGGAAGGAATGAAACATAGGAAACCCACGGAGATGGCATGAGATCAATAAATGTGAGTAACAACTGTATCTAGTACATATAGCCTACCATGGAACCTAGTGACTGATACTGCTGAACACTGATATTTAGACGAAAATCCAAATTCTGGTGAACAAATTCGCTGCATGGATGTTTCCATGGTTTCCATGTGTATAACATTAACAGAACCAGTTCTTCTTAGAAAGTCATCTATAAAGATTTATTTTTGAGACATCTGAGCACTGATAGTTCAAATCTCAGCAAATAGATTGGCTATATGCACGATTTCATAGATTTCTTCCCTGCGTAACACGAGAAGAAGCCAGTTTTCTCAGACAGCTCTCCACGAAGGCATCCTTCCGTCAGGGAATATACTCTTAGTATGCGTTCCTGTAATTAATAAATCCAAATCTCTTTAGGCAGAGAGTTTGCGTAAGTTTGAACTATAGATATGTTTAACAATATCCCAGAAAAGAGTGTAATAATTTGTCAATGTTTCTTATATATTATTAGGCGTGTATTTAGAGATAGATAGATGGATAAGAATTATGTAAATATTTGTTTATAATGAGTATTTTCGGAAACCATAAATATAAAGGAAATATTAGTGTCATAACTTCAGGTATTTCTATAGTATGCTTTTAACATCTGCGCCATGAAGGACATTTCTAAACTACTATGTATATACATGTATAATAATTTATTTACTAATGGATTATTTAGTATATTATCTCCTTTTAGGGAGGTAGTAGAATTTTTGTGGAATGAAGTAACTTAAAAGCATATTTCAAAAATTAAATGTTGAAAATATTTTTAAAAAAGAAACATCAATTTTAGGCACGAAAAGCCTGTTAAGCTGCTACTGAGATGTTTGCCCTCCGATATGGAAGTCTCCGAAATGAAAGATGATGTTAGTTGATCAAGGCTTCAAGAATAGTGCAGCAGACAAAAAATAGGACTAGGACCCCCATGCCCTGTACAGCTATTCAAAAATGAAGTATTCGATGAAGTACATAAACTGACTGACCTGTGTCTATTTTCCATTACGGTGGAAAACCATGTTTCTAAATTCCAAATTCCGCAAGTTTAACTGCCAGAAATGGCACCGTACCTCGGAGAATTGTCATGTTTCTCCACGTTGCGTGAAATGCGTTGGTCATCATAAGACTCACTCTTAAGAGACCTAAAAGGCCTTCTAATCACCGCAATGCCGTGAGTTATGCCAAAGAATATGTATTGTTAAGAAGGAAAACTTCGCAGAAGCAGAAGTGGCTCCCTTCCAACAAAAAGGGAAACAACTGCGCATGCGTGAAATATCTGTCGCCAAAAAGCGCCAAAGCTCGAAGCTGAATATCGAAGTTGGTTTGTACAGGTTCGACCGTTACGTTTAGCAAGAGTTTAAACAAAGAATAGGTTCTTTGGTTTCAAGTAGCGATATGGACAATGGAAGTTCAACAGCTAGTGAAAGTGAAACTTCACCTAATATTTCATCATTTCCGAGTTTAAATTATCGCGACAAGTCAAAGAACGATTCATCTTAACCCGTGTTCCTCAATTTCCTCTACACATCGCGGAGGGGGAAAATGTCGGCTAGGTACCAAAGGACCGGCATATCACAGAGGGGAAATTCTCGCCAACAGATTCCGTCGCCAAATCCCTTGGCGAATGTTCCCTTTTCTTTGTAGCGGCGTTGCAGACAAAGTGGTTTACATTACGTCTATGGAGCCTTTCCTTCTTTACATAGAGGTTCTTTGGTTATGCTGCGGCTTTAAAATCAGGTAGTGAAGAACAAAATGCCAATTCCTCTTCGTAACCTGCTACTATGGACTTAAATTTTTCTACAAATCTCGCCACCCGTAGAAATGACATGAACTCTAGTAGTTTGCCAAACGGCAGTAATCTTATGAAATTATTGGAACTACTGAAAATTGTATCTGAATTTCAAAGTTTGGAACTAATCTATACAGGGTCGCACAAATTTTTAAAAGTAAACTGCCTATGATGCAGGCTGAAAATGACTTAGATACTAAATCTAACATCCTCTACTCTGGTATGGAGGAAATAAACGCTTTAAATTAACTTAACTTACTATATCGCTTATTTTGTGCTAAAGCTCAATGCTTAGTAGATCTCTCAGATATTAATTCTATAATGCATTTATATTAAAAAATATGTAATTTTCTGTATTTAAATGTTTATATTTAACTTTTAGTACCATCTCTTGCTTTGGTTCGACTGCTGGGTATTTTTGCACTCCTTAATTTTTGCTTCCCACTGGTGTAGCCGTGAAACATTTTATCGACGACTTTTTCTCACTTCCTTCAGTGTTCCTGACTGACGTAATGTCTACTTAGGAAACTCCCTCCGACTTCCTCAACCTAATGTTCTCCCTCTTCTATGCGTAGACACATTATCAGATGGAAAATCGTCAACATTGTTAGCCCGCTGATGCAAAAAAGGTCTATGCTAGAAAGTCTAGAATACATACTCTTTGCCTGATGTGTGCGACAGCGTCCTCATATTTAATTTGGAAGTAGCATTGCACATGCGTAGAAGCGCAAGCTTCGAAAGGAAGCCAAGAATGAATAGACGATCTTGGCCAAGCTTCACAAACCAGTAGACGGAAAAGAGTAGTGCATTAAGTTCTGTTATTGTTAGTTAACGTGAAGTTTTTATTTCTCTGCAGAAAAGCGTTACCAATTTGTGTATCCTGAAATGTTGAATCATTTTACAACTTTTAAATAAATAAGTTTTTGAAACCTATAAGCAGTTGCCAATAACTCTGGAAAAATTAAAACGGCGTAAATTCATAATTGAACCTGTGTATATACTTAAGCAAGAAATCATATTTTTGGGAAAATACCAAATTAATTTCTAATGAATTGCACCTGGAAATCAATGCGTACTTGTCTTATTCAATGTATAATTTTCGTTAGCAATGTTTAATATTTTTATAGATGATGATATATATATGTGTGCGCGCAAGCTAATCTGAAGCGTTCAAGAACTGCTTTAGCAAGAAATTCTGTTATCAACCCCTCTTACATCCATAGAGAACAAGAATAATTTCTTGAGGAAGTTACAATAATATCAAGGCTGTCAGCTCAGAGAGAGGTTTTTTGTACAGGGGATAAATTTCATAATATTATATAAAAGAGTACATGTATATCCACAGACGACTGAAATCTCGAGTGTGAGGTATATAATAAGTCATTTATAAAAAAGGCTGTTTAAATAATCATATGCTTATACACGCAGGAGGAAATCCTCATGTATATGGGGTAAGGAACAGGTCACACACACAAAAGAATAATTTAAACAAGGATATGCTTCTTGACACAGGAGAGAATCTGTATGTGTGTAAGGTGTGTAATAAGTCCTTAACACATAAGAATCATTTAAAGAATCATATGCTTATTCACACAGGAGAGAAACCTCATGTATGTCAAATATGTAACAAATCATTTAGAATAAAGAGCAATTTAAGCAATCATATGCTTATTCATGCAGAAGAAAAACCTCATGTATGTGAGGTATGCTACAGGTCATTTAGACTAAAGGGTGATTTAAATAAGCATTTGCTGATTCATTTAGGAGAGAAGCCTTATATGTGTGAAATATGTAACAAATTATTTAGAGTGAAAGGTGAATTAAATGTACATATGCTTATTCACACAGGAGAGAAACCTTATGAATGTGAGGTATGTAAAACATCATTTAGACTAAAGGGCAATTTAAATATGCATATGCGTATTCATACAGGAGAGAAACCTTATCTGTGTCAAACGTGTAAAAAGTCATTTAGGCAAAATGGTACTTTAAATAGGCATATGCGTATTCATACAGGAGAGAAACCTTATCTGTGTCAAGTGTGTGAGAAATCATTTATACAAGAGGTTAGCCTAAGAAAACATATGTTTATTCACACAGGAGAGAAACCCTATCTCTGTCAACTGTGTAAAAAGTCATTTAGTCAAAAATATGGTTTAAACATGCATATGCTTACTCACATGGGAGAAAAACCTAATGTTTGTCAAGTGTGTAACAAATCATTTATACACATGGGTAATTTAAACAAGCATATGCTTATTCACTCAGGAGACAAACCTTATCTCTGTCAAGTGTGTAAGAAGTCATTTAGATTAAAGCATCATTTAAACAAGCATCTGCGTGTTCACTCAGGAGAAAAACGTAATGAGTTTAAGGGACATAAAAAGTCACTTAGTCAAAGAACTGATTTAAGCAAGCATATATGCTTATCCACATAGGAGAGAAGTCTGACGAGTTAGTTATGTAATAAATCATTTAGTAGGAAGAACTTAAAGAAAATTGTATTTAGTTAAAAAGAAACACTGGGTAAGTGTTTACAATTGGTGCCCCTTGTTTTTTGGTGATTCATTTTTGACTCCAAGATCGGCACCAGGAAGGCGCAATTTTTTTAAGATGGCCACTACACAAAACCAAAGTAAGAAATAAAAGAATTGCACAAACTCGGTATCCATGTACACATCCATCTGTTTTCACTTGAAAAAAATCAGGATGATAAAACCAATTTAAAATTATTCTGGTAACCAGAAATGGGGTTTCATCACTAAAATTGAACAAAATTTGTCACCAACCAAAGGGGCACCCAATTCTACACTAGAGTCAAACACTGTCTTGAGGGAAAATTAGTTTAATAAGAAGCTTTACTTTTGTATGCTGTAAATACTTGTCCATGCATTACATCAGGTATGTAATTTGTTTGCTTGAAGTGTTTAATAAACCATTTATTTGTTTACAAAATAAAAACTTCATGTGTGAAAGATGAATAGGTGATTTTAAAGGATTATCAATCTGAAGCAATATTACCTTATCATTGTTATATAACAAGTTTTACGTATGAAAGAAAGGTTTAAAACAGCATATACTTTAGGTTGATTGAAAAGATTTAGACTGATATCCATTTTAGAGTCAGATGACTTAATGATTTTTGCACTCCATCCACTCCCGAAATGTTGGTCCTTCATACTGAATTGCAATTTTATGGCATTTATGATATTTTTAGCAGTGCATATTGACATTACTCATTTCATCCAAAGAGAACCTCAAACCAACACTTTTTGAATATTTTTTGAAAAAGTTCTCTTTTGTGTTTTTTTATGTGGCATAGTGTTGCCTCCCAATGCCATATTTCTCACATAGTTGTGAGATGGATATGCGTTAATCCCATGTTCTTCTTCATTGACATTGAAACATGCTTTATCTTTTCAGATCTTGCTGCAGCTCAAGAATTAGAAACTTTTTTATTTAGTCTAAAATTCAAATTTTAAATGACCTGCAAAGGATAATAAATTGAATCAAATTACAAAGTTAAGATAGAGTGCAATTTGCTATGTTAAGTAAATTTAAGTTCCTTGGAGTCTTTCTGCCTTCCTTAACACTAACACATGCACACACAATATTTAAATCATACAGAAAAATGCCAATCTTTTAAAGGCCAAAGTACGATCTTGGACAGTGTATCTACCACATCAATAAACCACATCAATAAATGTACTGTCATTGGTCGCTATGCTACTAACTGGCCAGTAGGTGTGTGAAAGTGACATACAGGAATCTTTGTCAGGAGAAAATTGTATTTATGGCACACCTGCTTTTTATTGAGCAATACAATACAAAATCTGAGATGTGGATTTTTTGTGTGAATGTGTTCTCTTTAATTTTTAGATGCATATAATGTCTTGCTCTGTTATGGAGTTCCACAGTTTGAGTCATGTAACTGCCATTTTAAGAATTTGCAGTACACTTTCAGTCAAAATCTTTTCAATCTCAAAAACCTTTTTTTTCACTATCAGTAACAATATTTTCTCGATTTAAAACATATGACAGATTTCTCATCTGTTTATTGACTGCTGATTTTGATATTAACATTGCAATGGCAAACTTCTGTTGTTTCAATTTCATTTATCACTTTGCATTTCTTCACAAATTCCATGAATGGGAAAACTTCACTTTCTATTGCATTCAAAATAAAGTTATTATTTTGCCTAATTTTGAAACTGCACATTAAGCCAAAGTCATGTCAAGGCTGCTAAGCAAATACCAAATATGCTTTCAGATCACTATGCAGATCCTGTTGCAGCTTCAGAGTTAGAAACTGTATCTGACAAGACTGAAAACTGAATCTTTAATTTTGATAATAATAATAACCTGCAAAAATTAATATGCATCATGAAATTAGAAAGTTCAGGAAGAGTGTGAATTTCTGTGTTAAGTGAACTGATGTTCTACGGACTCTGATTCATTTTCTTTTCCCTTCTGTTATGCCAACAAAAGGAAACCTATATGAGCAACACCTCACTCTGCAAAAACATCTTGGTACTTATTGTTTAAGTCAGATAGATAAATGTTCTCTCTCTCTCCGTGACCACTCGGTAGTCGGAAGTATGACCATGGATAGCAATAATCAGTACTGGAATTTCTTAGGAAATGAAATGCAAACCTACTTAACAAGTGATGCCATCTGATGACCTTCCAAATCTCAAAAGTAAATAAATGATTATTTTAATATTGGACTTACAAAGTTAGACTTACCACCTTTTAGCCTCGCATATTTTTTTCAAGTTCGTGCTGCTGCTTATTAAACAGTAATAAAGGCATCTGGTAACTTCTTGAGAACCACGTGCCCAGTGCTCTCTCTGGAACCCATGCTGCCCACCTCTTCTCCAGCCAAACATACTCCTCTGTTCAGTAGATCACCTTTTCACAATGGAGTGACCATTTTCAGAGGCAAAAAAGCATCCCATTTTCTTTTTCAGATTCTCTTGGGAAACTAACTGAGAAATTTTCAATTCGTCAGGCCTCTTTATGGAATTAACTGAGGCAACTGAAAAGAGTTACTAAGAATTTGCCATTGAATGCCATTGTTAATACGAGTATCCATCAATCAGTATATTGTTATTAAAGTGCTATACAAGACTTTGAGCTAGAAGAATGAAAAATTGTTTTTGCAGCGTATCTACTTTGTTTATTATTATATTATCATTTCCTAGAAACCATAAAAAAATTGCTGTTGGTCTGAACCTCCAGATTGCAAACTTTATACTGTATATTCTCCATTCATAGATTTTATAAAAGGAAAAAATTAAAAAAAAAAAAAAAAAAGATTTTGGACTTTAGAAATAAAGTTTCGGACATTCTATTCTATGAATGTGTTTAAATGCATGTAACAGGAGTATGTGCTTACATTTTTATTATAATTTAATTATGTGATTTCTTCACAGATAAAATTAATTGCATGGATATTCATGATGCATCTTTTGTACTGTATTCTGTTCTTTAAAATAAACTTGTCATCTTTAAAATAACATTTGCATGTTGTAAGATATGAGTCCAGTTTTCCCACTTCCATTTATTGCTGCCAATGAATGTGAATAGATGTAAAATGACCTGTCTCAAATGAAATGAATGGGGAGTTTTTCAGTGGGAGCAGAGCTTAAATTGCACCAGAACCTGAAATAAGAAAGCTTCAGATCTCCTTTTGTGTGACTGAACAACAAATTCTGCAAAAAATTTATCTTGAAAATTTTATTTTTAATAATAAAATTATATTAAAAATCGATTA
>KK116981.1:98239-119671 GCA_000611955.2 Stegodyphus mimosarum
TCTATCTTGTGCTATTTATAGCATTCTGTATAATCTCATTACTGACACTTTAACCATTTTAACGCTTTTCATTGGTGTGCTGGAAAAAAAGAATGGTCTTTATTTCAATCATCCCTTAAAGTAGTACATTATATTCAGGGTTTAAATTCAACCAGAAACTGGTTGAGCTATTTCTCAGTTTTTGTGTGAAATTTAAATTCCAACCGCAACGGCAAATAAATGAAGGTCCAGTACTTTATTTTGTTATTTAATGTTTATGTATCAAATTTTTGTTTATCTCTTTACATTTTATTAAATTTTAATTTTAATTATTTAATTATTCTAA
Organism: Stegodyphus mimosarum; assembly: GCA_000611955.2. Taxonomy (NCBI): domain Eukaryota; kingdom Metazoa; phylum Arthropoda; class Arachnida; order Araneae; family Eresidae; genus Stegodyphus; species Stegodyphus mimosarum. The sequence goes on from KK116981.1 coordinate 98,565, forward strand.
TCAGTAGCTATTTAATTATTGAAATAATTAATTATTTAATTATTAACTATTATTTATTTATTTTTGTTCCTGTCGGTCTTCCATAGCATTCCGACACTTCTAATTTAAAAAATTAAGCCCTGAACTGTGTTGGTTAGGTTGATGTTTTAGAAGGAAAGAAAAGGGGGTAAACTGTAAATTTGAGATGCATTTCTAGTTAGTCTATTTTGTTTTGTGTCTGCAAATGCTCTTAACATTGCACACTAAATATTAACAAATTACTTCTTTTGATGTGTACAATTATAGTTTGGCTGCGACCATGAGTACAAACACATGCACCATTCAGATCGATTTATTCATTAAATAGGATAAACATGAATCATGTAGTAGAGAATTTTCCTGTTCATTATTTTCGCAACATTCAAAGAGTACATAGTTAAGGCAAAAATTTTAAATAATCTAAGTTGGAATATGACCATAATTTGCTGATGACTGTTTTTGTTACATTACATTGTGTATTTTTTATATATAGTAAAAATATGAGTTTTTTCGAAACTTAATTTTCCTGTGTATACATAATTTAGTGATAAATTGTAATAAGTAATTGTTATTGTATAGCAATTTTTATTACAATTACTTAATTGTGATATTTTATTGTATAATTTTCATTTTATTAGTAGTACAATGAATTCTAATATTATAATTGATTATAATAATTTTATGATAGTTAATAATTATTGTAATTAATAGTTATATATGTTTTTTTTATCTTTGAGCTTAAATTATAATAATTATGCTGTAATAAATAATCATGACATTTCTTTTTGATTTTTGTGCTAAAAATCTATATGTATTATTATTCCTATTGGCTGGGGGCAACACAAAATTTATTTTTGGGGGAGGAAGTATATTCCTTTAATACTGACAAGTGTCACATTTAAATACTGGTAAATGTTTAGATTACAATATTGGCAAATATCGTGTTAAATCGATACGATCTGGACGTATTCCACTCAAATAAGGCGAAGAATTGACTTTTTTTTTTTTTTTATGCCACAAAAAGTTATACTTCTGCTAAAGAATATAGTTCCATGGTTTTGGGTTATCTTGATTTTTAAAGTAGGTAGTAGAATGTGCTCTGTTCATATAGCATTTATAAATTATGGCAAAAAAATTCAATGTGCTTGGTTTTTAAGTTCTAAATCATTTTGAATCTTAATTTCTGCTTATATGAGGTGTATAACTAACACCCTTCTGTATGATTCTGAGTGTTTGGGCAAAATTCCTGAAGAGGCTTCATATGCGGTAGTCAAAATATAACATACCTGAATAACTGAACAAAGTAAACAAGATGCATGCAAATACTTACTTTACAAGCTACATATATATTATAATTTGCAATATAAAGTTAATCAGAATATTATAAGTAATTTATTTTTAAGTTGCATATTTTATCACCCTAACTAGTTACATTCATAAAATGATAGTGATATATGCTAAATACAAATGCATTGAAACAAATAACAGCTGTATTTATGATCTGTAAATACAGCTGTTATTTGTTACAGCCTAAACAGAAGTGCATTTAATGAAGCTATGTACTTAAATTTATATCACCTGTAGATGTTATTACTTTCAAATGAGTTTGCTGCAAGGAACACACATGGATGATTTTAAACTGAATATTTTGTTATTTATGTAGAAGATCAGTTGTGCATGTGAAAAATACATACAAATGATATTATTGTATTTATTCTGAATTATAGTATTATAAAGTTTGCATTATAAAATCAGTTCATTGATATAATTGTATGTTCCTAGCAAATTTTTGCTTAGCAAAGGACATAGAGATAAGATCAATGAATACTCTTAGTTCGAGTTCAACTTGGATACAAATCTCAGCAAATGGGTTAACTGTATTGTATAGATGTTATTGTAGCTGTTACTGGCAAAGTGTGAAATGCCAGCATTCTATACAGTGCCTAGGCATTGTATATAATGCCATATGTTTTTGTGCAAAGTATGAAATATGAGAATTATTACATACTTTCCCTAGGCATTGTGCATAATATCTAGGCATTTTATAGAATAACAAATGCACTTTAAGCAAAGAATGAAAAAAGATCATGATAAGCTGTTATTTAAAAGATGTTCATTTCTGAAAAATTCAAATGGTATCTTGAAAAAGTAATGAAAGATTGCCATTAAAAAGCTTTTATTCTAAATACAAAACAAAATTAATGACATGATCTTAGTACACCATAATAAATTTGTATTCTCTATCTGATTGGAAATTAATAAGATCTTACTTGGCAATGGGAATTAAATTAAAAATATCATAAGTTTCACAGTAATGCCCTTTGTAATGCCTTTTTGTTTTTCTAGCAGGACTTACAAAGGTGGATGTATAGTTCAATATCATTCCATGTAACAGTTTTGTATTTGGTTTAAAGTTCCTTCAGCGTTCTGTGACATCCTTCGTGTTTAACAGCCAAATGAATTTCATGAAGTACGTAAAATAACTGATGCCTTCTTTAATAGAATAAATGAGTTTATTTTTGTTTTCCACGAACATCACATCATAGCGATTCAGCAACCAACAGTTCCGTTGTTCCTTCTTAGTAGTCATTTTGGCTTTTTTACATCATTTATTAACTTCTGGCAAGTAGTTTCAGTTGTTGGAAAAGAACTGCAGATGTATTTCATACTTTGCCGGTTTGTCGTTTGGGAGTCAATAAAATGCCTAGATAATAGCAACTACAGAATTAAAAATGCACATAAACAGTGAAGAGCCACTGAATTTGGAACACCTGAATGAAAATGGATTCCTTTTTTTGGCCTTTATAATAGCTGCTATAGAAAGAGCAGTGTTAACCTACCAGTCTTCAAAATCTCTTGGCTACTGATTATAAAGGAAAAGGGACAGAGCTTTTCCATTAACAGAATAATATAAAAAAAGCGATATTCTTTGCAAAGATATCTGCATCAACATGATACGTTTAAGCAAGAAAACAGTATTTTCATATATGGCTCATTTGGACTGTGAACAAACACTATTAAATATAAGAAATATACAGTGAAACCTTGGTTCATGAATTCAACCCTCTCACTGCATAATTTTTTTATCAAAATAGATGTCAAAAATTGCATATTTTTTTAATTACATATATTTTAAAGTTAAAATATACAAAATATTTTTGTAAAAGTTCTTTTTTTTTTTCATGTAGAATTAGATTATAAAAATAGGTTGTTGGAAAATTTAAATTGAATAATAATCATATAAAAGCAAAATTTAAAAACAAATCAATCTTGGTTAATTTGTGAAATATAAAGCTAAAATTATATACTAATGAAAATGTATAAAATACTTACAAAACATGTATTAGAAATCAAGTTTAGTATGATAAACTTCGAAACAAGGCTTGAGGCAAAATCCTACCTCACAGTCTTAGCACAAAATTCACGTTTCTTTGTGAATTTTTTTGCCAGTTTCAGTTTTTTTTTTTTAACAACAAACAGCACACTGTCTTCGAGGCTCTTTCTTGATGGGATGTGGGAGTATATGGCTAGCAAAATGTTGAGCAATTAGTCTCACGGGATTGAGAGCTGAACTGCAGACATCTTTGAGCTTTGAAAAGAGTGCACAAAATGTTGCAAAACATGCTTGTATATTTTGGAGAAATATGGACAGCTAACGCCATCTGTTAACGCGGATCTGAATACAAAATTAAACATCACAGAAAAACCGAAATGAAACCATGAATGGGAAAAGAGTGGGTTGCAGAGTTAAATAGATGGAAAAAATGCATCCCCGTGGAAATCACAAGTTGCACAAATTTTGTTACTTCTGCATTGCCCATTGAAATTGCAGGCTATGCAGCAAGGGGTTAAGCAAGAAAACAGTATTTTCATGTATGGCTCATTTAGACTGTGGAGAAAAACTTTTTTATGTAAGAAATATACTGTGAAACCTTGGTTCACAAATTTAATTTATTTCTGAAATCTGTTCACCATCTGAAACAGTTTTTGACCTAAGATTTAATGTAAAATGAATTAATTAATTCCTGAATCGCAGATGATTTAAACTTTTTAACAATACTTCGTTACACAAGTCCATAATGCAAAACCAGTGAATAGCATTAAATATAAAATTCTGAAAAAAATCAACACAACATGAAATATATGTAGAATAGATGAAAAGTTAATTTAGTTTTTCCATACCTATATGAAGAAGAGTGGATAGCACAATAAGAAAAAGATGAAGATGTTATCGTTTAGATGCAAATTCCCTTCCATAAATGCATCAGGGAACAGTTGTCCAAGAGGCATCTTCTTTTATCTTTTCTTCGTTTTTAAGCACCACTTAGCATGAGACTTGCTGGGCCTCTGTTTCACTCAAAATTTGCTCTGTGTGATTTATTGTTGCCTGTATGTTTTGAAATGTTTTCAAATGACACATGGTATTTTTGTTGAAAATACTTATGTTGTAGATTGCTGCTGCCTTGTCAAGGTGATATTATTACAAGAAATCTTTGCATCTTACCTCATTTTGCATAAATTTTGTGGATTACAGAAAAGCAAAATCATTTTTCTTTCTTCTTTTTCTTCTGGAGATATTTCATTCACTACAGCTTTTTACTGTTATTTCTGAAAGTGTTGCAATTCACTCCTGTTGAGTTAATTTTTATGATCTTCTAGTAATTTTTCCATGTCTTCATTGTTAACTTCCCAGTTCATGGTTTCATGCTGACACAAGATATTGTAGATAGCAGTAAGGTCCTAGGTGTCAAAGCATTAAAAGTTTCTGCTTATAATCCATTCTGGGTGTAATTTCTTGTATGCTAATGCATGATCATGTAAATCATTTGATGCCAAGTTTTGTTAAAGAGAATTAAACAATGGAAAAACATAATTTTTTTTCCAGAACTTCCTGAATATTAATTTTATAGCAAATATTACCTCCAAACATTGTAGAGTAATTATTATTATTTTTTTTTTATGTTGCAATTGAAGAAATTTGCAGTGCCCCAGGGATTCGAATTCCGGACCTCCTGAATACACTTCAAACATGCTTAGACCACAAAGGCATGCAGAGAAGAGGGAGAAAATACCTTATAACATCTTTGAAAAATCTTAAGTTGCCAAGTTGTGTGTTCGTAACTCAACGTACATCATCCAAGAATTTTTTGCTCTGACATGTTTACGAACTGTTCATGAAATGAGGCCTTTGTGATCTGAGGCTGTATTGTATGTTTTAGTTCAGTGCATGATTCACAAAGAGGAAAGTCAAATAACAAACTGTAGAAATTTTTTATTCATGATATTTGCTTTGGAAACAAGAAATACTGTTATTACAGAGATTTAAAAAGAATTTTTTTCTTAAGGTGGTTAATGGACTATATTGGTAGGTACATTTTTCTGTAGAAAATGCTTTCTCTTATATTGTCCCATTATGAAAAAGACCAAAAAACTCTATATTAATAAAAAATGCAGGGCCCGACTTAGCCTAATTTAGGCCCTGGGCAAAAACTTCTTGGGCCCCCCTTCTACTTCAGTAATGAAGAACCGAACTTTATGCAGGTATTTAAATTTTTCACCTCATTATAAATATATAGCAAGAAAATTCAGTAGAACCTAAAATAGCTATAAATTCCCCCCCCCCCTCCAATGGTCTGACAAAATATTGTTCTGTCCATTTTATCTGACAATTTGCCCATCATTAAAAGGATATAGAAGAAGAAGAGCCAAAATTTGACAAAAATGCTATTTAAATTTATAATTAGAAAACATACATGGTTAGAAATTCAATGCAACAGATTGAGATTATAAATACTACAGTAATATAACTTTAATTTTGCAATTACATACAATATTGTTATGAGAAAATTTTGCATGATAAATCAATATTATGTAAAAAGAGATCTTATAATACTTTATTTATTTATTTATTTATTGATACTAAGGTTGTATTATAATACGATTTATGAAATATAGATTTTTTGTGTTCATACGATAGATTAATGAAGAAGCTAACACAAAACTGATGGATTTTACACTGTACTGATGTTTTGTTTAAAAAAAGTTCATTAAAAGCGGAAACATAGAATAAATTTTCTATTCAAATTTGAAACCAATTCTGATGTGGCGGGGGTGCCTGGAGCAACTGCTCCGTATGCCCCTGCTTTAGCCAGGCTCTGCAAAAATTGGTAAATAAAATGAAAAATTCCTTTTGGTTACAGACATGTCCAAACAAATTTCTGTAGAAATATATATGCTAAAGATATATAAGCTGATAACTTTTAATGAGAAAGCATGCATCAAGTTATTAGCTCAGATGGGGCTATTAGACTCGAAACTGGATTTTGCATCGAATTAATGTAAATGCTTCATTTCACTTTTCATTGAAGTCTTGCTATTCAGCAAACTGCAAGATGTTTCAAACTGAGTCTGTCTGTTGTGGAATAAGAAACTGCACCTATTGCTTTCTTAAGAATATTCCTTTCTTACTTTTGAATTCTATTGATTTAAATAATAAAAATACATTTAATTCATGATCTAATAAGAAATATTTAATATTTTCTAGAATGATGTCATATATACTTTTTATAATTTGTTTGTATTATTTAAACCTTTAATGAATTTTTGATTAACAAACTCAACGATTTGGTAATGGGAAAGACTGTGCAGAATAAAACATTTTTATTTCTAACTCATGAGACTGTGTATCAGAAATTCTAAAGATACGTTGTTTTTTTAATATTTTGTGATTATGTTGTTGAATTGAATTTTATGTGGCATAAATACAAATAATGTGATGTTTAATAAATAAAGTTAATATGCAAAGCATTCATAATGAAATGACGAAAGAAAAAAGTTTGTAAGCCATCTTACTAAGGAAACTGAACACTTAGTTGATGAACTGAGAAAAGGCTGAAAAAGAAAAATGTTTTCATGCCAGCACTTAACACGCCATCAAGAATTCTAAATATATGCTGCTTTTAAAACTTTTGTGATTTTGCTATTGAATTGTATAGGGCAGCATTTCTCAACTGGTGGTACGTAAGAGAAAAGTAGTTGGTACGCAAATAAAGAAAGTATTTTTAACTATTAAATTCAAAAATTAAATCCCCCAACATCCTGTTTAAGTTTTTTCTGTAACACATGTAAATTTATGAGATCTGCCCTTTGTTCAAGGTCAACAGCCGCTCATAGACTTAAATAATAATAAATATTCCATTTTTATTTTGTCAAATATTCTTTTAGCCATAGACATAGCAAAATTTGCCATAAATGATGTTTTTAAAAGGACTAATAGAGATGTTGTATTTAATAGGTACCTGTAAAAAGATAATAGTGTCTCATTAATTCTTTTAGAGTTAATTGATTTATTGGTATGTCTATGCTTTATGTTGCCACCATTTCCGGACCAATTTTTAATTAGAATCATTTTTATGTCGAATGCCTGTATCTAAAGCAGGTATTTTGTTTTGTTGTTGCTTTGTATTCCTTATTTTTCTGCACGATTTTAGAATATCATTGTTTGTTTTTAAGAACTCGTAATAAATTGTGCATATAAATATTTGTGAAAAAATAATAAAACAAACCTAGATTTTGAAAATGGAAAAATGGCTAGGATTGACTAAGTGGAAAATTTGTAGAGTCATTAGGTTTTTTTCAATGCTGGACATGCGAAAAATGTGCAATGCTCTTTTCAAGATTCAAATCTGGACCTCTCGAATATGCACCGAGTGTGCTAGTGTTACAGCTTGAAGATATGCAGAAAGGAGGGAGAAAATACCTTATTTGCTCCATCTTTTAAAGAGTGACTGGGGATTTGGGGATTCAATCACCAAATCCTGGTGGTGATGAATCATCATCCACCACCTTTTAGTTTGTGCACCACTGCAGAGTCATTTAAGATTTTTTTAGTAGGAAACACAAAAAAAATGAGCAATGCTTTCCATGGAACTCTAACCTGGCCCCTTTGAATACGTGCTGAGTGTGCTACCGTTACACCACGAAAGCATGTAGGAAGGAGGAATAAAATACCTTATAAAACAGTGATTTACAGGTGAAGGACTCAGGACAATCTATTAGCACTAAGAATATTGAAAAGAAAAAAAAATTGTTTGTAGAAAATATAATGAATTATTTATCATTTGGATTTACTTGAAATGGAGATGACTTGGACCCTTAACCTCAATGTGTTTAATAATAATAAATCAAATAAAGCTATTAAATCTTTATTGCCTTTTCACACAACCTATTTATGTGAACAAGGATTTACTTCTATGTTATATCTGAAAATTAAATACAGAACAAAATTAAAAGTGGATCCTAATTTATGGCCCTTAAACAGGCCCAAATTTCACAGTAAAATTTAGAATTAAAGTATTATAACTTAAATTTTGATAATTAAAATGGTAACCAAATTTTTAATTTTATATTTTTTTATGTGCTCATATTTAAATATTTTTAAATGCATAAATATCACTGAAAACATCTCTATACTGAAATAAATATTTATGCATTCAAGTAAAATTTTTGTTAGTTAACTTAGCACACTCAGCACGTTCTCTAAGGTTTTCGAATATGCACACATAAAAAATTACAGCAGACAAAATTTGAATCAATTTTGAAAGCAAAATCTTTAACATAATTAAGTAAATGAATATACAATTTTAAACATCTGAATTTAATTCTAAATATTTTAACTCATTGCTTTATCCTGCGTTCCAGTTACTGAATTTATTCAACATTTATACATTTATGAAAAATTATATTTTTCTCACATTCCTTTCAAATATTATTTAATAAATATTGTTTTTAGTTTTTTCAGTCCTCCCAATCTACAAATTATAAACTTAATATTTCCCTAAATTTTTATGTGGTAGCTGCTTTAATGAGGAAGTACTGGACGAGCTTAAAAATATGAACTGATTATATTCGAAATTTTTGCTGCTTAGTATCATATAGTTTGGTGTTGAACTCTTAATATTGTTTTGCACAATTTTGCTGTTTCCTTTTATATATTATAAAAATGGTGATTTGCAGTAATAGTTTGCTGCAAAACAATGAAAACATATAAAAATCCTATTAATACAGATGTAGGCATATTCCAGTTTAGAAAGGGAACTTCTTTTCCTTCAGTCTTCAGAATTTTGTCTTCTAGGAGATAAATTAATTCCTCCTATCAGAAACATCAGTCAGGTTCTGTTAAAAAACTCTATTCAGAATGAAAAATAAGTTAACCCAGTAATATTATTATTAAAACATCAGTTCATTTGAAGCTTTTATATAAAATTTACACAATCATATTTTTCAAAGTATTGAATATAAATGCTTTATACTTACAAGTTAAATGTGCTTAAATTCAGAAAGAAAATTTTTATTTACTAAAACAAGTTTATTGTTATGGTTCATTATTTAAGGCAAAGGGACAACAAAGATAAGCTGAGTTTATTACATATTTTAAAAATACCTATCAGAAGTTCAAATTATCATCGATAAAAGGAATTCCAATAATAACTATAAATTTATAACTCTAAACTGACATTTTTAAGTTTGGTCTCTAGAATAGTCACAATGTTGTAATAAAGGAAATAAAGCATAGTTCTCATGCAATACCTAACATAGAGGCAGACATAAGAATTAAACCTGCATTCTACTCAAAATATAAGATTTCTAAAAAAAAAATTTTTAAAAACCCCTAATATGGTTGACATTCATTAGACTGATTCCTCGTGTCCTAAAGAAAGAGGATATCATAATAACAAGTAGTCCAACTAAATGGATTTAATATACTCTAACCAGTTTCAGACTCTTGCTTTGGCATTTCAGTAGAATGCTATAATAAGTGGCCAATATGGTGTTTATTCATAACTGTTTATAATGATTCAACGCCATCAGAAACTACATTCATTTGGGATCTATCTTTGATCGCTTTTAAAATCCATACTTTTATGCAAAATATTGGGTTGGAGGGAAAATTCTGTCGTATTTTAAATAGGCAGGTGATTTTTCTTGTAAATTAAAAAAAAATCTGTCTAGTGAGGCAATCGGATTTTTTTTTTGTTTTTTTAGCTGCTGTATAATATAAAAGGTGCCTTTTTTTACTGTTCATCATTTACTTGTGATATTTAAAGTGAAAAACATGTCAGTAGATAAAGTGCATTTATGACACTGCATTTTATATGAGTTCCAAAAAGGAAGCAACGCATCGGTTGCATGTGAAAATTTGTGTGCGGTATTTGGAAAAGATATTGTAAATGTTCGTACTTGTCAAAGATAGTTTAGCAAATTTCGTTCCGGGAATCTGAGCCTCAAAGAAAGTGATCGATCTGGACGACCATCCAAGATCAATAATTATGTTTTGCGATCCATGTTTAAAAATAATCCACATTTAACAAGTCGAGAAATTGCAGAAGAGTTTGGCATTCATCATACAACTGTTCGAGATCACATTAAATCTCTTGGGTTTGTGTTAAAGCAAAGTATTTGGGTTCCACATGAATTAACGGAAAAGAATTTGTCTGATGGTGTAAGAATGTGTTCATCACATCTGATTAGACACAATGTGGAGCCTTTTTTGGACAAGCTGGTTACTGGAGATGAAAAGTGGATTCTTTACGAGAATATTAAGAGAAAAAAATCTTACTGCAAACCAGGAACATCATCAGCAACAGTTCCAAAACCAAGTGTCCATCAACAAAAAGTACTGCTTTGTTTGTGGTGGGACAAGAAAGGTCCAGTGTACTACGACTTGCTGAAACAGGGAAAAACCATCAACGCGGATCTGTACTGCAATCAGCTGGATCATTTGAATGCAGCTATCAAAGAAAAAAGGCCAGTATTAGCGTCCAGAAAAGGAATAGTGTTCCACCACGATAACGCTCGCCCGCATACTGCAATGGTGACACAACAAAAACTGAATGCGTTAGGATGGGAAGTCCTTAGTCACCCACAGTATTCACCTGACATTGCACCATCTGATTATTACCTGTTCAAGTCTCTGCAAAATTATCTAACAGGAAAAAAATTCAAGTCTTTTGAAAGTGTTTCTAAGGCAGTTGCTGACTATTTTAATTCCAAGGATGAGAACTTCTACAAAACAGGATTTCACAGGTTACCTGAAAGATGGCAACAGGTTGTAACAAATAACGGAGCATATATAATTGATTAATATTAAACACATATTTTTATAAATGAATTCAAATGTTTTCTTTAAAATACGACAGAACTTTCCCTCCAACTCAATACAGATCTTTCTTTTTTGTATAATTTTAAATATTTTAGTTTCTTTACCAGTATACTGTAAAGTTGAAAAAAAGTGGATAGTTTCTGTTTTCTGACTTGGCAAATCAAGCTCAATGTTCATATTAAAAATTTTATGCTAATTTTTTTCTTTAAAAATTATCTTTTTCTTAAAATGTCAGCTTTAAAATACTTTTATCATGCATTTTAATAACAATATGAGTTAAATTGAAGTAACTAAGAATATCATATTTATATGTGGCTTTCAACACACTTTTGTTTGGCAGCATAACCTTTGTAATACTTTTATGGAACACTGCAGTTCTGGATTTTCAGAAGAATGGATATCAGTTGCATAGGTCATTATCTTTATGAAAGACAAATTAAATGTAGATATTGCCAAATTGGGAAATAATATTTGGCAGTGCTATGAATGTGTTTTTTCTATATACATTAACCATTCAACTTACTTTCTGTGTTTTCTGCATTCATCTTTATTATTACCACCTGTATTTCTGTCATTGAGCTAGATTTAGTATTTAATTGTTATTTGAATTCTCAGGTATGCATAGATGGAATTAGTTTCTTTTAGTTAACGGTTTGCTTGCTGGCAATGGTAAATTGCTAAACATATATAAGCATGCAGAAAACAAATTGTTTTAAAGGACATAAATTATATCTTAATAGACATAGCCATTATCAACAAACTAATCTAAAATGTAATTTCCTATCTGACAATTTTCAGCAACAATACATTTTCTTTTCTTTCTTATTAAAAAACTTTTTTTTGATGAGAAAAAATTTTTTTAATAAGCCACAAAACAGAAAATAAATACATGACTGTTTCAAAATTCAAGTATAAAATATTCAAAGAAATTGTGAAGAACATAGAGAACAAAATATCATTTTAATCATGGCTTTAAGGAATAATATTTAATATTTATAAGAACTGTTCAGATAAACAACCATTAATAGCAATACATGCCTCACAACAACAATGAAGCAACTGGCAATTGCTTTGAAAGATGTTCGGCATGTCATGTACTTCTGCAGCAATGATGCGAATCTGTGCCAAGGTAGGGCTGCTATTTCAAAATATATATTTAAATAACTGTAACAAATTCTACAAAAGTACGTCTCGGTACATAAAGAATCTCTTCGAATTTTGCCATACAAGTATTATTTCCACTTTTGTATCTTCTATAATAAACCTTTTGCATTACACAGGCAATCAGTCTCAACAAAATTTATTGCACTATTCATGAATTATCTTATATAAATACTTTTGTTTGATATTTCATAAGAAATCTCCATAACTGACTCATATTTTTCTAATTCTAAGCTAGCATAGATATGGGGATCATTGGACTGGCAACTAGCAACTAAGTATATACAGTTATGTTATAAGGCCTAGCATGAGTGTAAACTGGAAAGATTTGCTGTGCTGATATAACTATTGCACTGTAAACCTTGGAGGGTATTCTCATCATTCATGTTTTAAAAACATTATTAAGTACTTGGTATGAACTGAATGATTTTTTGGTATGTACAAATATTCAGTACCTTGGGTTATCTTGAGAAAATAACTTTGCCCATTTGAATGAGAACACCCACTATATAAGTTTCTTCCAGAGCTTAAATTGTGCCGGAGCTCAGCTCCAGTACTTCTTAGGTTTTGGGATAAATCTTAATTCTACCCGAAATGCACTGGAGCCCTAAATAACAAAGCTCCGGCACTTCTTTTATGTAACTGAAGAAAAAATTCAGCAGAAATTTGATTTCGAAAATTTTATTTTTAATAATAAAATTATATTAAAAATCAATCTTAACTTCTAAATGCATGCCTTTCTTTCCTTGGGAAACAAACCCTCAGATGGAGGTCAAGACTTTTTAAGGAGAGAAAAGCCTCTACCTGCATCAAAGGCTTATTCTTCTGAAAGCACAATGAATTCATGACAGTGGGTAAATTTTTCATTCCAACTCTAGTGACTTCCAGCAGAAAACAGCAACTGCAGACTTTTCGGCAGGTTGGTAACCAAAGTTGGGGAAGAAAATTGTCATGTGTCACTTTTTTGTCAACTAACACTCAGATTCAAAGAAAATTTGCTCCCCTCTCACATTCTGCTTGACAGCTAGAATTAAATCGACAGCAGATCATTGTCCAATAGAATGTGGACTCCTATTTTTTTTTTTTTTTTCATCTTTAAAAAATCATCCGTTAAAATTTTCTATATATTCTGTTGCTGTTAATAGCTTCTCTCGAGTCTCATTGGTGACACTTTAACAATTCTAACGTTTTTCATTCATGTGCTGAAAAAAAAAAATGGTCTTTATTTCTATCATCCTTTGAAGTAGTACATTATATCCAAGGCTTAAATTCAAGCAGAGACTCGAGCTATTCCTCAGGTTTTGCGTGAAATTTAAATTCCAGCCGCAATGCCAAATAAGTCAGGGTCCAGCACTTTATTTCATTACTTAACTATTTACCATTTTTTAATAACTTATTAAATTTTTATTTATCTGTTTATATTTTATTAAATTTTAATTATTCAATTATTCTACTCATTAATTATCTAAATAACTAATTATTAATTACTTTCTTAGTAATTTTATTTATTTATTTATTTATTCATGTTTCTGTTTCCTGATGGTCTTCCATAGTGCTTAGGAGCACTATGGAACTTCCAATTTTAGAAATTAAGTGCTGACTGTCTTTATACTGCTTTTTTCTTACCATCAACACCTCAATGGGGATTTTTGACATGATACATTTTAAATGCTACCATGTTACAGTGATAGTGTACATGTACTGTTGGATAAGTAACATCCATGCCTTCTTTGGCTATTGAATGTAATCCTAACAGCAAAGGAAACCACATGCTATCACTATGTTTAGAAAAAGTCATGTTATTATCCCCAAACTGCAAGCTAAAAGCAGTGCAGAATTTATATTTGCTTCAGTGTGTTAATGTCATATATGATATCAATGAATGATATATATATATATATATATGAGTAAAGATATACAGTAAGAAATTTAGAACTACTTTTTCATAAAGACAAAAATTGAAATTCGTAATTAATAAATTAAAAAAAAGTTCTATAAATGCAACAAAGAATTTTTAAAGATTGTTAAAACCAAAACTAAACAAGCATACTCCAATTCAAAAATTTTTTTGAAATTTAAAGAAATTTAAAAAATTCCAATAAAATAGGAATTCAGTCAACTTCAATGTCACTTCATCAGGGGAAAGAAATATTGAAATCTCTCTTCTACAAAAGCCTTTGCTTTTCTGTATCCAGAATTATCCCATGAACCATTTCAAAGTATTTTAATTATAACAGTTCACCTCAAAATTTTGGCCCTTCCCCAAAGCAAGGAAAAACTTAAATAAATTTAAATAAGAATCTTATATCTAAAAAAAGAGAATACCATTTCAGTTAACGAAAACAAAAGTGAAATAATAAAATACTTCATTGAACAAAAATAAAACAAAATATTACCTTTAAACATATAGCAAATAATCTATTGTATTTAAAACATAATTGAAATTACAAAACTGAATTGGAAAGATGTAATTAATACTCACAATAAGAAATTAGAAGAGAGATTTCAATTGGTTTCAATGTACCTTTCCCCTGATAAAATGACACTGAAGTCGATTGAATTCCTATTCTATTGGGATATTTTAAATTTCTTTAAATTTCAAAATTTTTTTTGAATTGGAGTATGCTTGTTTACAAGTTTTGGTTTTAACAATCTTTAAAAATTCTTTGTTGCATTTATAGGATTTTTTGAAATTTTTTAATTATGAATTTCAATTTTCGTCTTTGTGAAAAAGTAGTCCTAAATTTCTATTTTATGTCTTTACTGATATTTTTTCAGCTGCTTAATGCGCGAAAATACTATGCATATTTTTATTTTGTTTTTTAAAAAATATTTTGTAATTATATATATATATATATATATTAAATCAAAGTAATTTGAAGAAAAATAATGGTTTGGCTATCTTTATACTCATAGGTACTGTTCCAGTTATAAATAACAATAAAAAGAAGAAGCATTTTATGAGGAAAAAAATCTGTTTGGCCAATATTTACATTTTTACAGTTGGTGGATACCGTTTAGTTAAATATGGACCATGCAAATCTGCCTGGACTCAAATACATGTGTAGTTGTACATGGCTATTGTTGTGTGGATACTTAAAATGCACCAAAAACAGAGCAATTCTGTTGAATACCAGAACCAAGAGAAGATTAACTTAGCATTAACAGCATGCAACACTGACTCATAACTTATAATTACTTTCTTCAGATTGCAGTAAAATACACTCTGGTCCAAAAGCTTCAGAATGAATATTTTTCTGCAAAAGAAAATCATGAAGCATTAAATAAAATTATAGAATTAATAATAATAACACAAATATACATGACAGAAAAGAACCATTTATTGAGAAACATTGGGAATTCCTTAACAGTTACTCCAATTTCTTTCTTTGTGTTTTGCCTTAGTTAAGTGGATATTTGGGTACAATATGTTGTTTTTATATCAGTTCCCAAGATGCTTTGTGAGTATACTGGTGTACAGCAGGAAAAAATTCTGTTCTTATCAGTTAATCCCCTAATGGGCCTCATGCTTGAAAAGTCCTTAAATGAATTCATTCATGGGGAATAAGAGCCCATGAGTAAAACATAAAAACAATGCACTTTGCATCTGCACTCCCACTGGTAGTTGGGAGTGTACTGGCGATTTACATATAATCCAATCAGGTACTTTGCTGTGCTCACGTGAGTATCTGCAAGTTGAAAATATGGTCAGATTTCAATATACCAAATACACTATATACATGATATGCACAAATGACATACCAAAATAAAGCACAAATGAGGACAACTTGACTAAGTACAGAAGAAATTAAGCATGAGTAAAATAATTTATACACAGGGTTCAATGAATGATGCAGTTACCAATTGTCAGGTGATGCCCACATTGAAAATGTCCAATCAATTGCTTTAAAGTCAGTGACATGCATGGAAGTATTTTCAGTTAAATGATTCCTAATGCATAGTTAAAGTATAAAGCAGCGAAGGACCTGCTTTGCCGATCTTCAAGTATTTCATAAGAAAACACACTTGCAAAGTCTGCAGGATTTTTATGCTCAATATTTTCAAAGAACTTTTAATTAGCTCTATGCAGGTAGCCAGAAATATATCAATCTTTAGATCAGCATGAATGTTCTTGTTTCTCACAAAATATGGAGCCCCGGTTATGATTCCACGTATTTTACTTTGCAATCTTTGCAAAGTCTGTATAGCTTTTTCTCCCGCATTATCTCATGTTTGAGAAGTGTACATAAAGATAGGTCTAATGACTGACAAAAATTTGTCCGTTCATGTTCAGAGACAATAGCTGGTCTTTTAGCAGCAGATAGAGTTGAATTCAGTTTCCAAGATTGTCATGGGAAATCCTTTTATAATCACTTCAGTTGAGACTTCATAAAGATGCTGAATTGTATTTTGCCCTTGCACAGAGAGGCAGTGGCCTTATCATGGGGAGCGGTCTTGAAAAATTTTAATTTAATTCTTAGTAAGAAAGTCTTCAAAGTCTAGCATCAGGCAAAGAGGTTCTTAATGATTTTTCAGGTAATTTGCCTAAGACATGTAATCAGATGTAGCTGACCAACTTTCTAGTTCATCAGTGTCATCAGATTTCATTTCATTCAGACAAATAAAATTATCATTGAGAATAACAGTAAAATTATGAATTTAACTGATCACAAACTTGAAAACTTTTCTTAGTTTTTTCAAATTTTTGGCAATGGTGTGCATTTTAGTTGGAGAGTTGGTGTTTGCAAAGGAAATGCTTTTCATATGGATAGCCATTGTTTTTATTCATAAAAATCATTAATTAATCAGATTAATGCATAATCTGATTAATTAACGTAAACTTTCATATTGTTTAGTGAAGATCCTGTCTTTAAATGCTAAGTTATCAAAAAACATAAGTCCCTTAAATGTATTTTTAGTTCAAAGATCTAGAAACATTCAGGATAAGAAATGACATCTCTGATTCTGGTAACAGTAGGTCTTCATGCAATAAAGGTAGGAAAATTTCAGCCTCCATGTCAAATTGTCACTAATAATAATTGCTGAAATACATGCACAAGAAATAAATTCTACATGAATATTAAACAAATTATTAACTAAATTAAACAAAGATAACAGTGAGATCAAATTATAATCTAATTACATAAATGCAAGAAAATTTAATAAATTTCAGAGAAAACTTTAGACAAACTCTGAACCAAAACTTCTGACAGTTATCCTATCAATCTTTCCTAGTTTTAATAAAAAATGCTCTGTAAATGTCCTAAAAGCACTTATTTCCTGAAAGCTATTCAAAAACAGACAATCTTGGAAACAAGAGCCATTGGGACCTGGTAACAGGTTCAATTTTAAAATCAAATCAGTTAGCAGAGAAAATGAACATACACAGACATATCGGCTTATTTATAAGCTGCATAAAATGTAAGTTAGGTTATATGAATATGGCAAAGCATACAGAAGCTATCTGCTTAAACTGCTTCATACCCCCCCCTCCCCGGTACTGTAAAATTTAAAATAGTCACAAATATTGAAATTTTGAATAAATTTGATACAAATATTGAAATTACAAAAGTTATTACTTTTTCTTCATACTTATAAAATGTTGGCTATAGCAATTAAAAAAAAGAAAAAACTTTTAGACCAAAAATCAAAACTGATTACACAAAACTTGTTATTGCAAACTTGTACCTATAAAAATCACTGGAAGTTCAGATTTTATTACTTGATCCAACAAGAGGCCCAGTTATTTAATAACTAAATAGACAATCGGGAATGTTTGATAATATATATAACTATCAAAGATACTCTAGATATGATTACACACAATTCCGATTGAAACAAAACAGCAAGATTTTATATAAAATTTATTCTGTACAAGATAAACGCAATCCTTGCACACTGAAATCAGTTCATAATTTTTGTTAACTAAACCTTTTAATTAACTAACTAATTTAACTACGCCTTCTGTCATCAATAGATTCTTTAAATCTACTGATAACAGGTTTATAAAATTATATTCTGTAAATTTCTGCCTCTTGAAGATGCACGTAATATACATTTCGGAAATCGTAAAATAAGTGGGATGAAAATATTTTCTTAGAAAAAAACATTTGGTTGCAATACAGCAATCAGTAGAAATACTCTCGGTCCTGATGGACTCCATGTGGAATAAAAGCGTGACCAATGTTTGGCGTGACTACGCAGAATGTGTTACACACAGGATACATCGAAACACTACATACTGATATCAGTAATTTTATTACTAGATCGTTCTCTAAATCTAGGTTGTAACAAGTTTATGAAAATCTGTAAACTGCAGAATTTAATTATCTCACTTTCAAAGTCAGAAAATATAAATACATCATATTCAAGAACAATATGCTCTCTTCAGTGATCGGAAGTCTGCCAATTTTCGTCGGAAGGTGGACAGATTTAATCAAAGCTTACATACAGCTTTGGATTTAATTGCCTCCTACTTCAGGATGACATTTTGCAAATGACCGAATATTAGAAAGAGACGAAAGTATTTCTCTTTAAGTAGAATACATACTAGATAATGGCAGAAATAGATTAAAAAAATTTACACGCAAAACAACAATCCTTCACGGATGTGAAAAATTGGGTAACCTAAAATTTTGGGGACTCCGTAAAATCGCCAAGAAGTTTTCTCCAAATCGTATGACAACCCAAGAGGCGTTAAAATTGAGATAGATTCTGGCAGATTGCAGTTGTTGTTTAAAGTATAAAGTTTTATATTTGAAGTATAAAGTTTTATATTTGAAGGAAATTAAAAGTTATATTTTAACTTAGTTTAAATGTTAGATTTATAATGTTACTGCGTGATATTATTTTTATAATAAATTTACTTTTTGAGTGTTGTGTGCAGTTACTACCAGGCAAAGTGCATTATTACAAAATGCTACTTCATTTTTATGTTTGGGCTACGAATTCTTCTAATCCGTTACTTTATTAGCACAACGGTGTTACGGTATCTTCAGGTTTGACAGTAAAGCTTGAAATGGTTTTTATCATTGTATCAGATCGGTTCTGTGTTTTGTAATGGGCATCTTGAAGCAATGAATAAGCAGCTTTTGTTGCAAAATAGTATGGAGTGTTCTTTCTCTGCAGCAAAATACTTCACTTATTGAGTATAGTCAAATGTCTAATCTGTTTGGCTATTTTAAATATACCATATCAAATCTGGCTGTTTTTATTTTTATACAAAGAATAAGCATCGTGTTTAGCCGGAATGCCGCAAGTCATTTTGAAAAAGGAACATTTAAAGAGCACCTGCATTCCAGAAAAGAGAGAAACCTCGTGTGTGAAGTATATAACAAGCGTTTACAATAAAACATGATTTAAACATGCATAAGCATATTAATACACTGCAGAAAACTCACCTGTGTGATGTATGTAACCAGTCATTTAGCCGGAGAGGTCATTTAGAGGAGCATATGCTTATTCACACAGGAGAAAAACCTTATGTTTGTCAGCAATGTAACAAATCATTCAGACAAAAGAGAAAATTAAAGTTGCATATGCTTATTCATACTGGAGAGAAACTTTTTCTGTGTCAAGTATGTAACAAGTCATTTGCTCAAAAGGATGATTTGAACAAGCATATACTTATTCATACTGGAGAGAAACCTCATGTGTGTGTGGTATGCCGCAAGGCATTTGGACTAAAATGTAATTTAAAAATGCATACACTTATTCACACGGGAGAGAAACCCCATGTGTGCAATGTATGTAACCAATCATTTAAACAGAAAAGTAATTTAAAGGAGCATATGCTTATCCACACAGGAAAGAAACCGTATGTGTGTGAGATATGTAATAAGTCATTCAGACAAAGTGGTGCTTTAAATAAGCATATGCTTATTCATACAGGAGAGAAATATCATGTGTGTGAGGTATGCAACAAGTCTTTTACAAGGAAATATGATTTGAACATGCATGTGGTTATTCACACAGGAGAAAAACCTTATATATGTCAAATATGTAACAAATCATTCAGTCATAACAGTAATTTAAAAGTGCACATGCTTATTCACACAGGAGAAAAGCCTCATATGTGTGAGGTATGTAGGAAATCATTTAGACAAAAGTCTATTTTAAACAGGCATGTGCTTACTCACACAAAAGAAAGCTCATCTGTGTGAGATATGTAATTATGTCATTTAAACTAAAAGATGATTTAAACAAGCATATGTTTATTTACTCATGCGAGGAATCTTGTGTATATGTGCAATGTAAAGTTTATTTAGATGAAAGAGAAATTTAAACTAGCATACTGTTACCTACACAGAAACCTCATGTATTGGAGATGTGTAACAAATCATTTAGAGAAAAGGGTGTATTAATCCCTTGAGTGGCATGATTGTTTTTATTCGGTTATGAGATTTTTTGATAGATGTGCCAGATATATTGGTTGCCAAATCTAGCATATTTTAGTCTGGCATGGTAATCATGAGATAGTGATAAGATTTTATTTTGCATGGCAACCTATTTAACCAGATTACACAATTTTATATATTTTTATGTAGTTATTTTTCTTATTTCTGCTGTGCTTTTTGTCAAAAATGAATTTTTTGTATCTTTATTAACATTTTCAATGCTGCTTTCCCTTTCTCGAATGGTAAATACACTTGTTTTTACATTGTTTTAATTATTCAAGTCTTTTGTTTACATTTCTCACTTTAAGGCTATCAAGTCTGAAAACTGGGTTTTCTTACCAAAAATTTTTGGCAGTAACTTTTTCTCAACA
>KK116981.1:135010-161674 GCA_000611955.2 Stegodyphus mimosarum
AATTTTTAAGTTGCATCATACATATATGTTACCAAAAATAGAATTTCTTGCAGATGAAGTGTTTCTTCAAATTTTTTAAACTCCCAAGTGCTAGAAACTCAACTATCATACATCAATCACAATATGGCAAAGCATAAAAAATGGAGATGCTCATTAATATGTTTAAAGTGAGAACTGTTTTTTTTTCTTTTTTTGGGGGGGGGTATAAAATTACAGAAAATGACAGTTTCATATTTAATTACCATAATTTCTTGTACGTGTAATGCAAGTTATCTAGCACTGAGAAAACCCGATGAAATATAGAAGCAACCTCAATTATTAATGATGTATTAAAAAAACAATAGTTCAGCTACTTTCCAGCACTAGAAAAAAAAAAGAAATAGAGGAAAAAAATCACTGGAATCAGGACAACTTAATTTTCTAAAATGCGTTTTGACACGGTTGTAATATGTCATCAGTATACAAGCTTATACTGTTAACTCTCCTCAGAAAAAATTCTCATGTTAACAAGTGGGGGGCCAAAGGAACATTTTAAATGTGATTGCCCTAAAGCAAAAATACGAAGGACAAATTTGTGAAAGAACAAGTATGGTAGATGATGGTGAAGTTAGGAAAACTGAAGAAAATAGAATTACTGTTGTCAAAGCAGTAAACTTTGGACAGGAAATTTTTAAACAATTATTAAAAAGGGAATCATGCAAATTGAACAGAGTGCAGGTTAGTGTAAACAACCTGGTAAATAATGCAGGAATTGATTTGGGTAGTGAGATAACCGTTCTGAATGAAAATAGAATTCCAGGGTTTAGGTGGGGAAATATGTTTGCAATTTATTTGAAAGGAATTTTTGGACCCTTAAGAAAGTGTGAGCTAGTAAGAATACATTTAGCACAAATTAATGGAAACAGCACAAATGTTGTTCATCAGCAAATACTTTGTACAGTGGCAAAGTCCTTAATCAAAGATGTTTTACTATCCTCACATGTGTTAGATATGTTACGGGGTGATAATAAGTGTAAAGATCTGCAGTTTAATGAAGAAAGAGGGAGTGTTTTTCCAGGAAGGCAAAGGATTTCCCAGGCTTAATGGTGACAGATCACCCTACGAAAAGCTAGAAACAAACATATAAAGCCCCACTACAACTACTGTGGATGCAGAAGGAAGAAGAAGGAGGATAAACAACTAATTTGTCTCAAGCAGTAGAATATTGGCAGCAGTAAGAAGAGTGCATCTAAAATGTGGGATAAAATAAAAACAAAGGTAAATGAAGGAAACTATTTGGCGAGGGAAAGCTTTTTTTTTTCATCGAGACAATTTTTAGGACAAAGTGTAGAGCAATTAGTGGTTCTAAACTTAGAAGAAATGAAATTTTAGACCTCAAGCATGCATCAGTTTTTGGAGACACGTGGGAAATAAAAAAACATTAGCGGGAATTCATTACTCATTTTAACTGGGAAAAAATAAAAAGAGATGTCCAGATATTTTGTGAATCATGTGAAAGCTGCCATTTAACTAAGGCAGTGGAGGTAAAAGATAATGGCACCAATTAATTCAGTGGCAAGAGCAGGTTGTCAACGTAACTTAATTGGACCCATAGATCCACGAAATTCAGAAAGGCATAAATATATTTTGTGCTTGGTAAACCAGCATACTAGGTGGGCAGAGGCAGTGCCATTAACCAGTCTGACAATAAAAACAACATCAGATGCACTGCTGCAGATTTTCTCTAGAGGATCTTTAATGTTATTGCATCAGATAATGTACCGATTTTATTGTGGGAATTTGAGAAAAGGTTAGGGCCAAGACCGAGGTTTTCATCACCCCTATGTCCTCAGTCAAATAGTTTAATCAGACACCGAAACATATACTTAATCACATTATTAGAAATGAAGGTCGTGCTTGGCATATACAAATTATGGGCATATAGGGAAATACCCAGTAGCATGACAGGAGTATCACCTTTCCAATTATTATATGGTAGTCTGGCATAAGGACAGTTATCTATTTAAAAATCAGCATAGTTCAGGGAGCATAATGAACTAAAATTTGACTTCAAACCTATTCCTGTATATTGCAAGATTTGAAGAAATGGTTGGAACAGGCTGCAGAGCAAGCCGATATTATTAGTGTAATCCAACAAGTTAATAATGCTCAAAATCATAATTTGCATTTTTTAAATAAAACCTCTGAAATCGGAAATAGGGTAGTATTCCTTATACCTGATTCAAGCAACAGATTATTTGCTCGATGGCAAGGACCAGAAGTGATAAAGGAAAGGAAAAACCCACATTAATTTTTGGTAGAAATGGCAGACAGAAACGTTAAATACATACACCAAACTAAAATGAAAAAAAATCATCGTAGAGTCAAATGCAACAAATGTAATGTTTAATGCGGAGGAGTTTGGAGAGGTAGATAATATTTCCTCTACTTTAGATCAGAATACTGATTTTGAAGGCATGATAAGTTATATAGGTGCTTCTGATCCTAACATTAAGCAGCCTAATAATCAAACTACTTTGAGAGAAGTACAAAAATGTATTTATAAGACATGTTCAACCCACTAGAGTAGAAAAACATAGAACTGACAGGCCTTCTGCATTTGGACATGGAACAAGAGGATTTAGAAGTGCCCATACAAAGGCTTTGGGAATAGGTCAAGAGACAGAGGCTTTGAAAGTGGTGCTACTGTTAATTGAAGCTTCAGTGGTACTGGAGAAAGAAATTTTTGAGGCAATGGAGGAGCTGGATTTCAAGGTTCTAAATTCTCTCATATTTAATATGAAAATGGTTATGTGTTACCTTTTTAGGGTCTTTATCAAACTAATTTATTTAAATTTTATTTTGTGTAACACAGTATAATTTTTAGCTTAATTTCATCAGCATGCGATGGAAGCTACACAAAATTTAGCGAAACAACATGCCTTTAGTCACCAGTCTCATGATATATTGCCAATAGTGTATAGCAGATGCTAGCTAAAGGGCATAGTACTACACACCAAATTTTAAACTTGGTTGAAAGCATTGCTCTGGCATTCACTAAAAAGAATGGGGTTGCTGCATGCTTCCTCGATTTTGAAAAAGCTTTTGATCGTGTGTGGCATGCAGGCCTCATTCATAAGCTATCAAATTTTCTGCTTCCAGACAGCTTCCTACTTCTCACCATCTCATATCTTAAACGACGCACCTTTCAAGTTCGCTGTGGCGATACTCTTTCAACTAAAAAAGTAATCTTCACCGGGGTCCCCCAAGGAAGTGTTTTAGGCCCAAAGTACTTCAATATATATATTAATGACCTACCACACCCTCTTAATGCGAAAGTACTTAAATATGCAGATGACACAGTCATACTTACTGAATCAAGGAACCCTCAAATAGCTCTAAATAATCTTCAACTTCATGTTAATGTCATTTCACACTGGTGTAAAATCTGGAAAATTAATTTAAACGCAAATAAATGCTGTGTAGTTCTATACAGAAGGTACAAAACAAGAATGCGGGTCAATACGGACATAAAAATAGAAAATATCATCATCCCTGTCGCAAATTCTTACAAATATCTTGGAGTCTATGTGGACAAAAACTTAAATTTCAAAGAGCATATAAATTACATTATAAATAAAGCAAATGCAGCATTCATGTCAATCTATGCCCTCATAGGGAAAAAATCAAAACTCAATATCAAAGTTAAAAAAATGCTATATATTTCTCTAATTCGACCAATATTACTCTACGCAGTGCCTGCATGGGCCGCAGCAAACAAAACAGAAAGACTCAAAATAGATGTACTGCAAAACAAGATTCTGAGATCAATCGTGAACGCACCATGGTTCGTTCGAAACTCTCAAATTCACTCGGACTTAGGAATTGAACCAATTCACAACCAAATTCTCATAACAGCTCATAACTTTTTCGAAGCAATAAAAAACTCTCCATATGCTGCAATTAGGCAACTAACAGATTATGATCCCACTGTGGAATCGGTGGTCAAACGTCCACGATCGATTCACCACAATGTATTATGGTGGTAAAAACTGTAAATAGTGTAAATATTTTTATTTTGCATATTCCTGACAAAGCTTATGGACTTTGCTATTTTTTCCTGACAAAGCTTATGGACTTTGATTATTTTACAATTATTTTACTTATTCAATGTTAATGAAAAATTTTTTCTTCGATCAAGTGACCATCGATAACCAATAAGGTTACTTCATCTGAAAGATCTGCCAAAATCATTTAAATAAGTGTTTTCAGTGCTTATAATTGCAAGATAACTGTGAAAATGTATAACTTCCAAGTTCCGATTAGCACGCAACGTAGTCTCGGGTTCTTTGACTGTCAGCTCACTCTGAGCTACGATGTCAACGATGTAGTTGCTATCAACTCATGATTAAGAACGATTTGATTTTGTATGTTAATTGCTAATTAAGTTTAAACGAACATCCTGCCTAATTTTGCTTAAATTTCTTTGCCTTAAAACTGCTGATTTATGCCATGTCGGGAATAAAATTACCGTAGTATGCCATGCATTAACAGAATGATTTCCTGCTTCCTGCAACTCTAAAGATTATTGCCTGAGTTCAAGTTCAAATGCCATTGATGTAACAATGCCAGTTTAATATTGCTAATCTGATTATGCTTATCCTTCTCGCCTCCGGGTGTTGATGCCAGAGGGCATCATTTCTTAATTACTACCGCTATTGGCCTATGGCAATCAGTTTGATTTACTAATCAAGACTCATAGAAGTCGATATTAGTCGTAGATTGAAGATCACAAGATCACAAGCTTTATGATGACCATTGCAAATTTAAAGGCACTCGGATTTCACAAAGAAAAAGCGAAATTTTGAAGAAATATGGAGCAGTGGTAATAAATGAAGATGCTGTAATAAGTTTTTCATGGTGATGGAAATGCCCCAAACATCATGGTGGGTGAAATCTGTAGTATGGTTCTAAATCCAGAAAATATCGCTAGTTACAGTGAAGAACGTAACAGAAAGGTGAAAAAATGTTGATTGACTATTTAGTGGAAATTATCAATATAGCAAAATGCAAGTCAACGGAATTTTGTAATTGAATAAGAAATTATGTCTGTCTATAAAGAGTATTAAGAAGTATAGGACAAGAAACGAAACAAATTAAACAACACTGAAAGAAATGTTAAAAGCAAACAAATAAATATTCATTTTTTAAAAAAAAATTTTGACTCCCTTAAGGTCATAAATGGTTCATTATTTTATATTTTTAATTTTATAACTTCTATGCCCCATCTTACTAGATTTAAACTGATTACCTAATATCCAGAAAAATTGCAAATCTGGCACTGCTGAAGTCCGAGGAGTTCAGATTTTGGACTTTGTATCATATTTGACTTGTAAGAGTTGTGAGTAATTAAGAAAATGTTTATGATTACAATTAACAAAAGATTAAATACTGAAATTTTTTAACAAAGACTAAGATTTATTAAATAAAGTACATAATATCATTTCGGTCATTTTAGTTACTTAATTAATCCTGTGAAATAAAAATTTAAATTAATCTTAACAAAGGGCTTAACTATTCAGAATAAACTCCGGAAATACCATACACCAGACACATGAAAATTCCTCACTCTCGAATGTAATTCATGTTACAGAAGCCAACCTTAAAATTTTCCTCCTAGACATAAAATTCATAACCATATAAAATATCATTAACCTACTGTAAAATCCCTTCAGCCATAAAAGCTGGCAGAGATCCCATCAAACATGTGCCTAGCATACTGGCAGAAATTTAAAGGACTTTGTTTAGATAGATAATCAACAGATAGAAATTCTGGATATGGCATACACAAAATTTAAATTGCTTATAATTTTCAGGTTGCATCACCATTGTTCATCTGTTTTCAAATATAGAATATATTCAAATATTTTTAAGTATTTGAAAATGGATAAACAATGGTTACATATCGTACCTATTAACAGAACTTTTTTTAATGTGATGCTTTACCATTAAAAAGTCTCAAATTATGATAATTTTTTTTTAATCTGAAGACAAGATATGGTTATACGCTTCTTTATTAAAATTAAACTGGCCTATCGAGCTTTGACTGGGTTTACTTAAGAGTATGGAGAAGACTGAATGATTATGCTGTCATGTTTACCTATATCTGGCACTAAATGCACAGCTTAAACTGTGCCAGAACCCAGCTCTGGTACTTCTTAATTTTTGAGGTAAATTGCAATTATAGTTGGACTTCAGCACTTTTTTAATGCAAATGAGCTATAATTTCAGTAGAAAATTATTTTGAATTTGGAAATTTTATTTTAGTAATAAATTCACCTTAAAAATTGATTCTTTTCCCCTACAATATTTTTTACTTGACAGCTAAAATATATCAGCAGGGGATCGATGTTAAAAAATGCAGCACTCTTCTTTGTTTTCATATCTACACATTTAAAATTTATTTCCATACTGCTGTACTGTTTCTACCATTCTCTCTATAGGAAAGGTAAACCAGTGGCCGAATGGTAAAGTCGCTCAACACTGGTAGTTCAGTCCAAGGTTCAAATCCCGCAAATGGGCTGGCTACATGGACAATTTCGTGGTTTTCCCTATGTGTAACATGTATACAAGTCAGTTTTCCCTAGAATGTCTTCCACGAAGGTATTCCTCCCCTTAGGCAGATAGCCCTCAAGTACTTTGCTGTAATCAAATAAACTAAATTCCCTATTGAAAAAAAAAAAAAAAAAAAAAAGGGATGTGAAGGGCTATGAACAGGATTCAGTTTTCAAAGAACAATCTTCAAAGCGGCTGCAACAGTGAGTGAAGCAGATTGACAATGTATTCTAAAACAGTCCTGAAACTGTATTCATATGTTATAAGTGGGATTCCAAGGAGTAGTCTTACGCATGTTTTACAAGTCTCATTTGCATAATTTCTCATTTAAAAAATTCTAAAATATTCCAGTTACTTCAATGCTGAATGGGAGCTTTCACTGTATTTCTCCAAATTCTGTTTTTCTAATATATATTTGGTATAATTCCACAAACATGGTGTTCTTTGAATTAGAACCACTTAAAAAAAAAAGCAATAAACTGTCAAATATGTCAGATGTTTATTTAAAGTTACATCATTATAGAAAATGGTTAGCCTGGTTGTCATTACCACTGAATTAAAAAAAATGTTTTAGGCTTTTATTTCTGATAATGTTAAGTTCCGCCAAAATCTGGCTACCGAAAATTAAGTTGAAATTTTTATTTTGTATACAAGAATTCATTATAAAGCAAGTCTGCAGCCTTGTGAATTAAAAAACATGCTTCTTTTGCCCCTAGTCATGAACAAATATCTAGTAAACGTGAGTTCCTTGCCTGTGTGGAAAAGATGCTTTCCAAGTGATTAAAGTTTTATCTATATTTTACAGACATGGGCTTCCTCTGAAACATCATTATATGCAAGAATCACTTGAAAACTTTTGTCATAGGCTGTATTTCTTATTCCGAATATTAGATATAGCAAGCTTGTACAGGATTTTGTGAACATTATACGCTGAGACTTTGATCTTGGAATAGCTGTGGCCTACAGTATTTTATGAGTGGTTATGTGATAAAGATGAGGAATACAATTCTATAAATAACTATAGAGCTGTGATTGAATTCTGTGCTAGATTCAAAAATTTAATACAAAGCAGATACAAGTTATAAGTTGTTAATTTGGATGAACCATTTAGCCGAGCTTTAGAATTTCGGTACTAGACGTAATTTAATTTGATAACATGCATGTGATCCACCATAACTCATTCTGGCAGATGACAAGATGTCGACACTCAAGACAAGTAGATGGTAAACAATGACTATTATGTAAAAGGTTTTGAAAATCACATGCGTGCAGTTACAAGAAAGTAAAATCTTACTTAAGAAGCTCTGGTTTTGTTCAAACACAACAGAAGCTAGTATGTGATTTTGGCAATGGCAGCAGTCTGTAATGATGATTTAAATTTAGAACATTGTGCACATGACCTTGACTCAGTAATATCTGATTTCTGGATATTTTAAACCCTGAAGAGATAATTGCATGGGAGGTTATCTTTTAACCAAAAAATGAAAAATGTCAACCTGCAGTACTAAAGCTGATTTCCGTATTTCAGATTTTTGGACTATTTACAAAATATTGTTGAATGTACAATACAGTATGGACGACTCAGATCTAGGATATGGAAAAAATTCAAGATCCGTAAAGTCATCTACCTCATTCTCAATACAGAAATCAGTCTGAAACCTTTACAATTTGTTTTGACATTTTTTGCGTATAGTATATTTAACCTTTTCTTGGGGAGGGCCATGTATGTCCCACCTGTTCACTACTTTAAATGCACCTTAACAAATTTCAGTAAAATATGATTTAAAATTTCCTCCTTACTGCAAAGGAAAAAAAAAGATATTTATTACAGTAAACTTTCCTCAAAACATAGGAAACTTCCTTTCTGTGTAGATAAGCATGTATTTCTTGAAAGTCTTTATCCAAGCAAAGAAATGACCTGTTAGATACATAACTCATATGGTTTCTCTCTTTTGTGAATAAGCATATGCTTCTTTAAATTACCTTTTAGTTTAAATGACTGGTTACATATATTACACATATGAGATTTCTCACCTCTGTGAATAAGCATATGCGAGTTTAAATGATTCCTTTGCCTAAATGATTTGTTACATACCTCACACACATACGGTTTCTCTCCAGTGTGAAGAAGCACATGTATGTTTAAGTTACCCTTTTTCCTAAATGATCTATTACATATTTGACACATATAAGGCTTTTCTCCAGTGTGAATAAGCATATGCATACTTAATTTATCTTTCTCTCTAAATGGCTTGTTACAAACTTGACACAGATAAGATTTCACTCCTGTGTGAATAAACATATGCTTGTTTAAAGCACCAATTTGTCTGAATGACTTACTACATGTCTCACATGCATAAGGTTTCTTTCCTGTATGAATAAGCATATGCTCCTTTAAATTACCTTTCAGCTTAAATGACTGGTTACATACATTACACACATGAGGTTTCTCTCCAGTGTGAATAAGCGCATGCATCTTTAAATTACCTTTTAGTGCAAAGGATTTGTGGCATACCTCACACAAATGAGGTTTCTCTTCTGTGTGAATACGTATATGTATGTTTAATTTATCCTCTTGTAAAAATGGCTTACTACACACTCGACATGTGTAAAGTTTTTCCCCGGTGTGTGTAAACATATGCATTTTTAATTTACTCTTTTGCCTAAATGCCTTGTTACATTCCTCACAAACATGAGGTTTTTCTCCTGTGTGAATACGCATATGTTCCTTTAAATGACCTTTCAGTCTAAATGACTGTTTACATACATCACACACGTGAGGTTTCTCTCCTGTGTGAATAAGCAAGTGCTCCTTTAAATGACTTTTCAGTCTAAATGACTTGGTACATAAATCACACACATGAAGTTTCTGCGCTGTGTGAATATGCTTAAGCATGTTTAAAATATTCTTTTGTCTAAACGACTTGTTGCATACGTATCGAGATCTTCTTTCCTAGGTAATATAGTAGTCAAACTTGACAGCATATATATAGCAATTGCTAAACAGGTTAATCATCTGAATGTACACAAAATGTGAAGCACTTTGCTACTGAGAATGAAAACTGATCATTGTTTATTTTAAAACTCGTATTATACAGAAAATATCGAAACTCGTTACGTGTAGGAAATCTTCAAAAGGGATAAGGTATATAGACAAAGCAAGTCTTGTTTTGCAACCACCGACTTAGTATTTTTGCCCGTATTTTTTTATATACGTATTTGAAACTTAACAGAATTTTGAATTAAGTCAGCTTCTGTACCTTCAGTGTCTTTTTGACGGAGAAACAAAGTAAGCTTTCAGATGTCACCGAAAATCTGCCTTGTAGCCCGCTGGCCGAATTGCTCGTTTTTGAATAGAACAATGCATAATTTTAGATGCGTAGAATAATACCTAATTTTTTTTTTTTTTTTTTGCGTAAAAGAGTGCAATAGAACTTGCGTAATTTTAATTGTAAAAATTTTTTTTAATTGTTTTAACTATATTTGATGTTTTATATTTTTTAATTTTAATAATTTTTTTTTTTTTTTGATTTTACGTATTTTTGCCTTGTCGCGAAGTGATAACTGAATTAATTGAAGAGAAATATATCTCTAATGAAATTCGAGAAAATAAGTTTAAATGAAATACAGGGAAAAATGCGTATAATTTAATATTCCGAACAAGGAACGCATGTGGTGCACACATCAGATTTTTTTAAAATTTTATTTTTACCTTCCTGTATTGCTAAAGATAGCTTCTTAACTAGACTTAAACTGCTATGTAACTGGACCACTAATATTTCTTTTTTTTTTCTTCCGATTATCACATCTATTCGGCTTCACGAAACACATTCACTACACACCCCTGGGAGACTTTATTATAATATAGTGCTTCTTCCGCTTTTGACTGTACTCATGGACACAATCGTATTTTAGAATATTTTCTACTTTGGACGATTTTCATCGTGTGGGGTTGAGGTCGACACGAACGATGGAGACAGCAGCTTGGCCAGCTGCGAAATTGTTATGTGTTTTTTCCGGAAAAAAGTCTTAATTAGTTAAAAAAAAAGTTCTTTAAAATTTTCTCCGAAGTATCTCGCCCTCAAATGTGACAGCATTTTCTGTGCAAAAGGGGTCTCACCTTCCTCGCTGTTCATTCTGCAATCCGAAGGAAAACAGGAGCATTCAGATAAGTAGCCTTATTTTCTCTAAACTAAATCAAATATATATTACTTAAGTGAATTTAAATTAATTTTTTATTATGGTTGTAGGCCTCTGATATTAAATAATAATTAGAAATTGCTTTATATCATATGCTTGTTTTTCCTGTAACATGTAGTGACGCTATCCTTATCAGTAGATGCCGTCTGTCAGCACTCCCTATCTGGGCCCCTTTGAGAAATTTGTCGAGACGGGGAAAGGGGATCTTGGGCATCGATGAATGTAAAAGGTTGCAGTTTTCGATCGCAATTTTTTCTTTCAGTTCGCAAATAAAAAAAAAATAAGATTAATTTATATTTCCTTGAATACATCTCTTAGAGTTATGAGCATATGCTAATAAAGTGTGCCTCAACTTGTTAAACTGGTACAAATATATAGTAAACTATGATGATTAAATTATTAAATAAATTTAATGTTTAAAAAAAATTAACCATAATAAAAATATTCTGATATTTATTTATTTATTTAATTTTGCTGATTAGCTCTCGCACTGTGTATGGTTTTATGATCTTGTCTGATGTCGTATGCAAAAAAAAAGTATGAATATGTTTGGATACCGCAATACTATATGTTACCTTACTTAATATATACTTTTGTTTGGACACAATTGTATTTAGGACATTTTCTTACTTCTTTTCCTTTTCTTTCTATAGGCCCTTTTTATTTTTTTTCCTCTCCATTACTTTTGGGCCATTTATTTTTAATTTTATTTTGTCCCATATTTTTCTCCTGGCCTTTAGAGGTCGTATAAAATATACGAAGTTCCTTTTTTACTCTCCTCTGAAATACGAAATTGCCCATTTTCTATATACCTTTCCTTCGCACCCTAGATTGATTTTTCGCCCATCGGTGCAGAAAGACTTAGCGGGTGCAAAACAAGACATCTGTCTTCTTTGTCTGTCTGTCTGTCTGAATTTTCTACTTTTCCTTTTCTATAAGCCCTTTTCTATTTCTGTCAATTACTTTTGGGACATTTATTTTAATTATATTTTGACCCATTTTTCTTCCTGGCCTTTCGAACTCGTATAAAACGTACGAAGTTCCTTTTTACTCTCCTTTGAAATACTAAACTGCCCCCTTTCTGTATGCCTTTCCTTCGCACCTAAGCTTGATTTTTCACCCATCGATGCTTAAAGACTTAGCGGCTGCAAAACAAGACATCTGATTTGTCTGTCTGTGTGATGCGCGAGCTCAGTGTTCCAAGAAGCTGACGTTAACCTGCCATGGAAAAACGCTCCGTAGAGGAGTTAAATGTTTTCTAGACATTTGTCTAATATTGTAAATAAATTCTAGTTAAATATTTAGTTTTCGGAGGCTTTAGGCCCATATATTCTCTTCTACGTCTTAGAGTAGTCTGCCTCTAGGTGTTGTTTCTGCTCTACACTGAGCTGTACTGGAGGCAGATGACGTCACACATTACTGGCTATTCGTGGATTATATCCCACAATATTTCCTCACAATGCAATTTTATAATATCCTTGATTTTTTTTGTAAAATATGCTTAAATTTTCTTAAATTGTAATGATTTTTAATTCTTATAGTAAACTCAGATCTAGCATTATGTTTCACTGTTAAGCTGTCTTTTCTAATATGTCACTGCAGTCCTTCTAAAAAGGACTGTCTTTTCTAGAAAAGAGGACTGTTGTGAACTTCGACTTTAAATGAAGAACTGAAGAAACGCTTACCGTACCGTCTTTTTCATAAATATGAAACATCATTTAAGTTAATTATTGGATTATGAAATATGTAAAAGTTCTGTTAATTTAGCAATACAGAAAATAAAATGCCTTAGGCCCTAATTTTCTGATTTCAATTGCATTAAAATTTTGAGCTTCATTATGTGTAAATTGATTCTGAAGGAAAGCCTTTTACATCAGATCGCTTGAAAGATATTCGAAGTTTATGTCTGTATGTTTTCTATGCAGGATATCAAAAAATCATCCTAACAAAATACAACGTGAAGACCTCAAATTATAAGTTAGATACTGAAATACATTTTATTATATATGATGCCGAAATTCATTCAGTTTTTGATATTTTTTTTTTGCTCAAATGGTGTTAGCCCAGAAGGGCTATTAGTTTCGAAACGGCGTTTTGCGTGCAATCACTTTAAAGGTCCGAATCACTTTTCAAATTGTTGCCACCAAATAATATCCTCTTGTATTATATTGTATTTAAAGCAACCAAATAATGAAGATTCAACATGAATGTTTTTATGTTTCTCGCAATATGAAAAAACAGCAGAACTTAAGAATCATCAAATATTGAATAATATAGTCCTCCGCCCGAACATCGGCACCTGGAAGCCCAAATTTGGAGGTTCGAATTTTTTTATTGTATATTTCCTATTTTGTAAAACTTTAGAGAATATTTGATTAAAAAAACTCAACAATTTCAAAGCGAGCAGTGGTAACACTGTAAGGAACAAAACATTTTTATCTCCAGCGCACAAGACTATCTATCGGAAATTCTAAAGATATGCTGTTTTTAAATATTTTTAGCCCAATGTGGCGTTAGCTCAAATGCTTTCGAAACGTGTATGTGTCTGCAAATGAAAACCAAATGCACCATTGGACGTAGTATAAAACCTGAAGCTTTCAGATTTAAAAAAAATTGTTTTGTTGCTGTTTAGGTGAATCATTAACAAACGAGCATGTGAATGTCACAGGAGAAAGGACAGTGTATATCTTGAGAATCATAGTCTAAATCAGTGATTCACAACCACTGTGCTGCGGCACTGTTGTATGCCGACAAATTCTAAAAGTGTTCAGCCAAATTTTAGAATTGTATACAGTAAAAATTATAATGGGTTTAATCCTAGTATACGGTACACATGAGGAGTGGCGAAATTCGGGTTTTAAGCCACTAACAAGAGCGCCAATTGTGGTATCCAAGCCAATTTTTGTGCTCCGGAGGAGAGCGCATTTAGGAGCATTTTCGCGCATGTTCAGTATGTAATTTAAATTGGGAAGCTCTGATTGGTGCAGATGAGAGATTAGCTTACTTATGAGATATTTTTATTATTTTTAATAACATAAATTCAAGTATGGAAGGGCCGAAAGAAAATATAGCAAACTTAACAGATAAACTGGTGGGATTTCAAAAACAAATAACTTTATGAAAGCATAAAGCTCAGGAAGGCTGTCAGGTCTGAGTGTTCGGCGCATATTCTTGGCAAACATCTTCGTGAAGTAGTTAAAATCCTGATCTTGAAGAGGGAGCTGAATGCAGCTATGTTCTGTGGTAGGATACTGTGATTAAGTGGTAGAAGGACTGCACTTGAAAGGGATTTAAAATCCTCTTTTATTAAATCACAATTATTTACAACCACTTCCCAACTCGGGAGGGATACAGAAAGTAGAGACCACACTTGGGTCTAAAATGAACAATCAGATAAATTTAAACTAAAACTAAATAGAAATTAAGTAGTCGTTGCTCACAGAGCTATACCGTAAGGTTGGCCTCTAAACTAAATGGTGCGTAGCAAGATTTAATTAATACTGCCGCACTTGGAATTACTTCCAATAAGCAATCACGTAAAGCGCTACGGCTTAGAATTTAAATGCTAGCTATTCAGGCGAACGTCGAATAGAGTGACCGTGGTCTGAGCTTAAAAGCTCTCTCACACTGAAAGGTTTCTACCTCCGGTTTAAATAATACTTGGCTCCACTTCAAATTACCATAAAGCTGAAACGCGCGCTTCTTCTAACGGGAAGTTGAAATGAGAACAGATAGAAAAGTAAAAATTAGAATAAAACTTTGTTTGTTTAACTAAAACCTTACAAGGCAATTTGGAAAAGTTTGAGTCAATCCCAAAAGATTTTAATAAAACTATTCAGAAAATTGTTATTGACCGTTTGACAATATTAGAGAAGAGAATTGTTCTTTATATCTCAAATTTAGGTATAAAAAATTGATGGGGGTTTGTAATCCATTTGTGATAACGAATACTTCTGTATTTGAATTAACTTTGACTTAAGAGGAAGAACTAATTTTGCTTTCTAATAATATAGATTTAATTTTAAAATATTCGGGAGAATCAATTAATTAATTTTGGATTCACATCAGATGCGATTATCCCACGATGATCAAAAAAGCTTTAAAAATATGATTACAATTTTCTACATCTTATTTGTGTGAATTCGGACTTTCAGTATTAACCAATGTAAAAGCAAATGAAACATCGAGACTGTTAAATGTAGAAAATTTGAATCATTTTTACGACCAAATACAGGGTGTTTATAAAGTCCCGGACCCATTTTGATGTTTAATAACTCGCAAAATAATAAAGATAGATTAAAATTTATAACATAAATGGCTAGATAGACTCAAAAATTTCCCTGACCCTTGTCAATGAACTTCCACGTGTGCCCCCTTCGTCGCACGGAGAATATCAAGTCGATATTCAATTTCACGCCAGGTACCGGCAAGCCTGTCGGCATCCACAGAGGCTGTTGCGGTTGTAATTCTGACTTTTAGGTCATCAATCGACACTCTCCTCCTGTAAACGTTGTCCTTTACAAATCCCCAAAGGAAAAAGTCTAGCGACGTTATATCAGATTATCTGGGTGGCCAAGGAATTGGATCTCTTCGCCCAATCCATCTTCCTGTAAAACTGTCATTCAAAGAACTACGAACGATGGTACCCCAATGAGGTGGAGCACCATCTTGTTGCAAAAAGACATGTGGCTGAAGCTCTTTTAGTTGTGGAAATACGAAGTTTTCCAACATGTCTAAGTATACGACTGATGAGACCGTTTTTTCTGTCAAAAAGAAAGGCCCAATGACAAGGGCGTGCATTAGTCCACACCACACATTAACCTTTGGGGAATCCCTTTGTGCCTCACGATATTCATGGGGGTTTTCAGATCCCCATATGCCCACATTATGGCGATTAACAATGCCAGAGAGATGAAAGGATGCTTCGTCGGAGAACATTATGCGCTTCAGATACTCAGCATCATCTTCTACCCTCCTTAGCATGTCTGTTGCAAAGGCCATCCTCCTATGCCTATAATAATAGGCAATACTTGCCAAAAACAAAAGAGAGAAAAATGCAATTAATAAGCAGACTATATTTACAAAAGTACAGATATTTAGAGTGGAAAATGAAATTATCTGAAATTAACCACACGCGCAGACGACACTGGTGTGCAAATATTAAGGACGAGACGGTTTTTTCAATATAACTTTGTACAAAAGCTTTCCAAATCAACACATTTAATACCGTAAGATCCCCAATACGTAAGGACATGAGTAATGTAAGCAACACTTACTAAAAGAGAAATCAGAGGGATAAAAAGAAGCTTTATTGAAAAAGTAGCTTGCAGCGCAATGCGACTGAAGGCCGAAACATCCCTGTGATGGGTGTCCAGCAAGAAACATCCGGTCTTTAATAGGGGATATGATCTCCCCTGACTGCTAGGCAGGTTTCACATCATTTGTGCATGCTCGATATGTGGTTGTTAATGAGCTGTTGAGACACTGCTGCTCGTTTCTCTTGTAGCACCAATCGTAGTTTTGGAATCGTTACTGGCGATAAATTACGTGCTGCCACGGGTCTCCTTAGTAAGTTCCGTACATGCTTGACGGGATTTAGATCCAGAGACCTTGCCGACGAATACATGTGTTCAAGATCTTAACTCTCCAACAGCTCTTCGACAGTAACTGTGCGATGAGGTGGAGCGTTGTCGTCCATGAAGAGGAAATGAGGACCCATAGCCCTTGTGAAAAGACCCATGTAAGTAAGAAGAACCTCGTTGCAATAGCAGTCCCAGGTGACGAACCACCTTGGGAGATATGAAGGTTGGTCCGGCTACCAAGTATTATGTTTGCTCGAACGAGAACTCCGCGACCTCCAAAACAGTCCCTTTTGATGATGTTGAAGGGGTTATTGCGTGTTCCCCGCTCTGTCCAGATGTGTTGTTGTCTAGAATCGTAACTCAGACTAAATCTGCTCTCATCTGTAAAGAGTACTCGTCCCCATTTATTGTCTCTCCAATTCCGGTGTTCTCGGCACCACAGAAAACGCCTTCTCCGATGGGCAGGCGTTAGAGGTACACACCGTACAGGGCGTCGTGCAAACAGACCACCACCGTGCAGTCTTCTGGTCACGGTAAAACGCGATATCGGTCGTTCAGTCGCCTGTGTCGTCGGTCTAGCGATTTCTCCCGCTGTCTGCCGCCTGTTTCTTCTGGCCTGTAAGGCAATATACCGGTCATGTGCGGGTGTGGTTCCTCGTGGACGATCATTACTAAACCCCCGGATAGCTGTTCCTGTAGTTTGAAATTGTCTCCAAAGTCTTGAAACGATGCTGTGAGCAATTCCGAATTCTGCAGCCAAACTTGTCAAACTGCAGCCTTCCTCCAACTTCCCAATGATTCGACCTCGGGTAAAAGCATCCAGATGTCGTCTAACAGATTGATTATTCGCCATTTCTCGCTGAGGCAGCAACTCGGTGTGATTTTAACTGCTATACGGCGTGCAATCTCTTTGCCATAAACACTGATCTTACACCGACAATATGCTTTATACTACTCAGACACTCCCCCATTACGTCTACCTGCATATCTGCGCATGTGCTACCGTACATCACCTTACTTAATCTCCTGATTAGTCTTTCTGTCCGCTCTGTCTCTTCGTTCAGTTGATATACTAATTTTTCGACTTCGTTCTTAATTTTTGCACACAAGTGGATATTTACAAAAGTAAAGATATTGAAACCTGAAAAGGAAAACATATAAGTTATTCCATCAATAACTGCCGTAAGTTTGTTTATATCTTCATTACTTTATGAGTTATTAAACATCAAAATGGGTCCGGAACGTTATAAACACCCTGTATAGATGAAATTATCAAAAAACATGAAGCTCAAATTTCTCATTAAAAGTATTCTTATTATTAACTTATGATTAATTCCTTAATAAAGGTATTGCTGTTTTGGTAGTGGATATTATTTTATTTTACATTCAAAATTATTATCATAAACTCTTTTACACAGTGTATTATAGGTAAGTAAACAATTTTTAAACTCTTTTTCCTTGTGTGCCGCCAAATTTTGAAATTGTTAAAAGTGTGCCGCGATAGAAAAAGGCTTAGAATCACTGGCCTAAAACAAACGAATGGGAATACCGTTACTCTGCGACAACGCATTGCAAGCAGCTTGCTTTCAGAACGAGCATTCCATGAGCTTTTGCATAAATACAATACTTTTTGCAATAGAAGAGGCAATAAAGTATGCGAAAGATACTTCACTAACAAGTATCATAATTACTGATAGTGCATCTAGCATCTTTGCAATAATTGGACATAGCAGATCACCAATAGTATGTTGCATACATCATCTTCTATCTCTATTTACACTTTATCTCAGACCAAAATTTAAATGGACTAAAGCTCACTCAGGTACAACTGGCAATGAAATGGCAGACCAATTGGCAAAATATGCAGCAAATAATCCTTCACTTCCACAGCATTTTCTACCATATCCTCTGTCATATTTGAATAACGAACTAGAAGATGATCTCAAAACCCTTTGGAAAGAAAAATGGATCTCTGATACGACAGGCAGACGCACCTTTTTATTTATTCCAACTCCTTCAAGAAATCTAATATCTACTGAACGTGCAATCACAATTCTACTCATAGGTCATGGTCCATTTCCTTTCTACCTGCATAGATTTGGATTACATTCTTCAAGCCAATGCATTTGTAGACACGATGGAACAATAGACCATTATCTGTTTCACTGTGAAATTACTAAAGAATTTCATCTTAAACCATATAATGCAACATCTGCTCCCTTTGGTTCAAGCAATTTAAGAAAAGTAATATACTTCGTAAAAAATTGCAGTCACTTATAACTTATCTATCTTTAAATTGTGACAATTTCAAAGCGCCATAAATATTTACATAGCTTTCTCCCTCCCACTGTAAACCCACTGTTACCTTCTGTAAACTAAGGATTCATACTTTCTCAAAACTTCGTGTAATATGAAATCATCATGATTTTCCTGAATTTATTAATGTAGAAAATTTAATTATCCTAATTACGTCCTCTCTAATTTTACTGTCTTCATAATTGTACATGTTTATATGTCAATTATCTTGACTTCAATTAATTACTACTCAAATATT
Organism: Stegodyphus mimosarum; assembly: GCA_000611955.2. Taxonomy (NCBI): domain Eukaryota; kingdom Metazoa; phylum Arthropoda; class Arachnida; order Araneae; family Eresidae; genus Stegodyphus; species Stegodyphus mimosarum. The sequence continues at coordinate 153,941 of KK116981.1, forward strand.
TTTAATTTAAAGACTACAACTCAAGAACTGTTCTTTTCATATATTCAAGACATACTTTTATGCTCAAGGATTGTTTACCTTTTACCTTTTACTTATCTCTACAGTTACAGACTACTAAATTATTTCTAGACTGATTTAATTTTTTTCTATATTTAGTGTTTTTCTCATTCTTTTTTTAATTTGGCTTATATATATTTCTAAATTATATTTGTCTAAATTCTTTAAAATGTATAATGATATTTTATAGTATATAATTTGGTTATTCTTCAAAATTAATATATAAAAATCTGTAAACATAAATTTTTCAACACATGTAACAATTCTCTTAATATTTTTGTTATGAACTTTATTGGAAACAGCCTCTGTATGTCATATGTATATTTGTATATTCATTGTAACTCTGTAAAATTTTATTTCAAATAAATGCCGCTGATAGCGGATGGTGGATAGTTTCCATCACTAGAGCACAAAAGCTGAAAGTCGAAAAGATGGTGCAGCTGCTCTATTGATGGTCTCCTGTCTCCTGCATAAATACAAGTACAAAATGCTGAAGTAAGGAATATAGAAATGCACAGGCTGTCCTAAAACTTTTAGACCATTTTGCTTTCTATTAAACAAAATCATCTGCTCGGAATTTTTTTAAACCTGCAGCTATATTTTTGAAAGTATAAATTATCGCCTGCCATTTGACATTTTTGTTTTCGTGCAAAATGGCGCTGTTAAAGAAGAAATGGATGGAAGAATACGTTCGTGCTCTTTCCAAAGAAAATTTTTCCTATCTGGTTATTAAAAAACGCCGTAACAGCTGTTGTTTATGCGTATCTAAAACTACGATAGGTAATACTGTCAGCAAGGAAGGGAAAAAAAAAGTCAGACTTTGACTTCAAGTGGAAAAATTATTTCAAACGCATATCCAAGGCAAAAACAGAATATTGCAAAAGCAAGATCATTAATGTTAAAAGACAACTGAAAAAGCAAAATCATTAAAATGTTCAGTGTCAACTGTAAACAAAGTGATTAATTCTGATTTGAATCTTAAAAAGACAAAAAAAATAATGTGCATCGTCTTTCTTTACGACATACTACCGAATGCAGAACGCGTTGCAGAATTATTTATGAGAAATATTTATCCGAACAAAAAGGGAAAAATGTTGCCGCAGTAGTTGAATCTTGGGTGTTTTTAAATGACTGCAACAGAAAGAGATCCATTTATTGTCGTCAAAGAGCAGAAAAAAATCTTAAACTATGGTTTAAAGTGTAGGGATTTATATTTATTTTAAATAAGCAGTTAAATTAAATTTGAAGTTCTTTCCTATAAGCCTTCATTCCCCTAACTGTCAGTGCAAGAATATTAAAATTTGGTAGCACGCATGAAGGAATGCAAATTCTACCAGTGGAAGAAAAAGTTTAAATATCAAGTTCTAGAAGGGAAAGTTAGAGAGTCTGGGAAAACTCTGTGCGTGTTGTAGCGCGAGCTTCGGCTTAGCAGTTATTGCTGGTTAAAGGTGGCGTAACGGCTATTATTTTCCTCCCACTAAACTTAGCAACGCTCTGTTAGGAAACAGGATTGTCTGAGCCCTGTAGCTAAATTCTACTTGTTAATATTTTCAAATTTTTGAGTTTAATTCTTACTGTTTCAGTTGTAAGGTTTATCCTAAGTTTATTAACAGTTATTTTAAGTTTTGTATCTTTCCTATCTTATTCTAATTTCAGCTTACAATTTCCTGCCAGAATGTAATTTCAGAAACGCAGTAAATGCAAATGAGAAAGAGTACTATTTAAGTCGATACTTCACTGACTTCACGCGAGAGAGTCTGATTCCCTGACTAGCGCGCGCTTGCCATTGGCTAATTTCTTAGTTACTACGCTCGGCCATACCTTAGGCCCTTGGTTGGCTTCGCTGATTTAATTAATACTTAGGAGCCAACTAGTTACATCTCTGATAGTTTCGGCTAGACCCTTCAAATAGCTTAGTTGAGGTAATTTAATTTAAATTATTATTATTTTAAGTTCAAGCCCGAGTGGAGGCTTTGTGTAAAGTTCCAAGTAGGAACTGATTGTAAATATACTGAAAAATAAAAGGTTGTAAGCCCTCTTTAAGTCTTACGTATTCTGCTCACACACTTAAGCGATTATTCGCTTGTCAGTGTTCGTGGGGTTCTGAGTTAGAACTTTAGAATTAAATAAGTAAAACCCTACACAGTTACCGCCCAAGCGGAGGCGTAGTGTGTTAGCGTCAAGATGACGCATTATAAATAATTTAAAGAGTGTAATGAACGGTAGCTTTAACCCTTATTCTTTGCAGCCACTACTCTCGAGATTTCACGCAAGAGAAGTTTTAACCCTTATTCTTTGCAGTCACTACTCTCGAGATTTCACACAAGAGAAGTTTCAACCCTTATTCTTTGCATTCACTACTCTCGAGATTTCACACAAGAGAAGTTTTAACCCTTATTCTTTGCATTCACTACTCTCGAGATTTCACGCAAGAGAAGTTTTAACCCTTATTCTTTGCAGTCACTACTCTCGAGATTCACACAAGAGAAGTTTTAACCCTTATTCTTTGCAGTCACTACTCTCGAGATTTCACACAAGAGAAGTTTCAACCCTTATTGTTTGCATTCACTACTCTCGAGATTTCACACAAGAGAAGTTTTAACCCTTATTCTTTGCAGTCACTACTCTCGGGATTTCACACAAGAGAAGTTTTAACCCTTATTCTTTGCAGTCACTACTCTCGAGATTTCATACAAGAGAAGTTTTAACTCTTATTTTTTGCAGTCAGTGCTCTCGAGATTTCACACAAATAGACAGTAGATCTTACAAAATAATCTAAAGAAAGTTTTTCAACACATTAAGATCGTTGATAGATTTTCACATAACGGCAAATTAGAAAGAAAAACAGTGGAGAAAAATATTAAAATCAACTGCACATATTATCAGGAATAAATTTTATACCCAGTTTTCAAATATGAAATACTTTTTCTTTACCCACAGTGCCATCATTCCGTAGAACGGCATCAAGACAGAGCAGGCAGACGCACATCAAAATCCATTGTTAATTTTCTGGAAAAAATGGAACAAGAAACGGGTATGAAGGTCTTATACCCTTCACTCTTACCTTTACTAAATCTTCTTATGTGTCATCCATGGAGTTTGACGCTTTTGGACTATTAAAAAGCGGATTGTCCAAACGTCGAACTACAACAGTCCTTGGATTTTTGGAAAGTTGTTCAAGAGTAACGGGATAAAATACTTTGTAAGGTATATTTTAATTTTAAAACCCTTTTCTTTCAATTCTAGTTTCCACTTACAACTCCCTACCAAAAAGAGTTTTTAGAATTTCGTTGAATGCAAATGAGTTAGAAGAAGTTTTTAGGGAAAGTTCAGCTTACCTGGATAGAGAATGCTAGGAGTCCTTAGTGGTGTGTGTTGTTTGCCTTCTAGCTAAGTCGCTGTTAAAGCTGTTACGCTCAGCCGTAGTATACATGCCTATTGATATTCGCTGGCTAGTTTAATTTAAGGACGAACTACGTTAGATAATTATGTCTACCTTCAGCTAAGTCTCGCTTAGTTAACTTTAGTCTAGTTTCTTATTCTGAGTTAAAGCCCAAGTAGAGGCTTTTCCGTAAGGCCGAGAAGGGGCCAACTGTTATTCTTATTTGAGTGAATAAATGGATAATTTAACCCTTCTCGAGTCTATCTATGTCTTTATTCTGAAGTGAGCGATAAGTCTTTAGGTAGTTCACTTGGTTTCTCCGCTTTCTTTCATTGTAGACAAAGGGCGAAGAACCTTACAACCTCTTTGGATATTATGCAAGCCCTTATTGTCTTGGGCATTACGGTGTAGAAAGATAGCGAAGAATAAGCGTTTTCTAATAGAACATTTAAAATACAAAAATTTAAGTAAAATATTTCTTGGATATTGTTCGGAGAACAGCTTTGACGCCAAAAAGGGAGAAACAGCTTATTGTGGTATGGCACGCAGTGGTTGTCATTCGATGACGTACTTCCTCTAGGTAGACAGCCGTAATACTTCTCCCTTGCTAAGGGATTATGTGTAGTATTACTTATTATCTGTAGTATTTATTATTAGTATTTGTTATTGTAGTATAGTAATGAGTATGTATTATTATAGTATTTATTATTGTAGTATTTATTCTGTAGTTTTTATTTCCGTTGGCATGATGAAATGTCGCCCATACCCTTAAAGAAGCCAAGTTGGAGCAACCAAGGCTGTTTTCCGAACAATATCCTATTTCTCTAACTACAATGAAAATCGTCTCAAAAAATGTGCGAGCAGCCTCTGTTGTTCAATTCCTGTGCATAATATTAACGGAAAGTATTGTTACGGATTTCGTATTTATTGAGAAATTTATTTAGAATTGTAATTAAAACTGCTTTATTTTATAACGCAGACGATTTTTGAAGAGAAAGCTACGTCGGAAAAGTAAAAATAAAAGATCCGGTGCATTTAATATTTAATAAATAAATATCTCGTGATTGCTGTTGCCATCCAGAAAAATTGAGAAAAATGGAGAATGTTCTGGTGAATAATTAAAAAATATTATCAAAGCCGAATTAAAACACCTCATTTCAGTTGTAGTTGTAGATGTTTTAAGCGAACGGTTTGTTTACTTAATGCGATTATTGATTGTAGCGATTTCGCTGTGAGATAGAATTAGTTTCTCTGTTTTTGAATTGAGGTTTGCTAAACGTCTGAGATATTGTGATATTGTACGAATATCTCTGAAGAAATATTTCAGCATTTTGATTTATTTCTTGTGGAAAGAATAATTTTTTTTAAAACTTTTTAACAAGTTGTCCATTGAATCCATAACGAACCCGTACGCACGCAGCAGTATGCATAAAACTCTACTCCTTATCAGTGCAGAATGACGAAAGTTTACGATAGATGCAATAAATTACTCAATGAAACCTTTTCAAAAGGCAAAAGATTTTATCTTAAATTTTAACCAACAAGAAAATATTATTCATAAGCTGAAGCAGTTGTTTCACATAGTAAAGCAGAACAATTTCAGGAAGGCATAATTATTTATGGTGCATACTTGACATTTATTGCCACTTTTCTTATCTCTTAATTATTTCCGTTGAGCGCTAATTATAAACGACTGTTTCCTTGCTTTATGCTAAAGCGAAATCCCATTCTCTTAAAGAAAGTATAGATAAAAATGGTCAGTTACGGAGTAGGATTGTAAAAACCTGTTTTTATTTGTATATTTGTTAATTTAATACTTAACGAATATCTGCTGAAACGATGAAGATTTTCTTGTTTGTATCAGTTCTGATAACCTCGGCACTTTCAGCAGATGCTTCTGGTAAGTAGTATAACTATTACAGAAAATTCACATTTTCTTCGTATCCTGTTGTACATTTATATAAAACTTTCTTAAAGTAATGCTTTTCGATATTCAATCTATTTATTGCAGTTGATAATTGAAGTGGTAAAAAATGATGGATTTCCGATAGAACGGGAAACCAAATTCCCTTGTGCAGAAGGAAATCCTTGTGTGCCAAATTATTATGAATTAATAAATGAGTTAATAATAAAATTGAGTTAATAATATGAATTAGTAATAATATTATGAGTCAAATTATTATGAGTAGAATAATTATTAGAGTCAAATTGTTATGACTTAATAAATGAGTTAATAATAATACTGAATTAATAATATGAGTTAATAATAATATTATGAGTCAAATTATTATTAGTTAAATTATTTGGAAGCATTAATTTGCAGTTAAAGAAAAAGAGAATCTGCGTTTAACTGTAACAATGATTTAAAAATCTTGATATGAAACGAACACGGAAGAAAATTCTTTATTTTATGATACAAAATCTTCTAGAAGGTCACTCACAGAAAAAAAAAAAAGATTCCGAGAGGTGTTTTTTTTTCATCGTAACTGTGTAGATTCCTTAGGATTTTTTATGCTAGAGACGTGAATAATGCACAATGTCTTCGCCGAGATTCGAACGTTGGACATACCAAATACGCGTCGAGTGTGCTTCCAGTTACACCCGAAAGCATGCGGAAAAGAGGACGAAAATACTTTATATACTTCCCCTTTCAGAGGGCGAGTGGGAATGAGGGGATCTAATTGCCAAATCCTGATGGTGATAAATTATCATCAACAACCTTTTAGGTAGGGCACAACTGTAAAGTCGTTATGTTTTTTTGATGCTGGAGACGTGAAAAATGTGCAACAACCTCGCCGGGATTCGTTTTTTAACGTTTTCGGTGTTACCTTTATCTATTGTTTTTACCTTTATTCTTGTTCTTCGTGCTTAAACCGTAAAATTCAATTCATCGCATCATATCGAAAAATAATTTTAAAATGAACATATCTTCAAAATTTCCGATACACAGTCTCGTGCGCTGGAGATAAAAATGTTTTTTTTTTGTACATTGTTGCCATTCCTCTCTTTGAAATCGTTGAGTTTGTTAATCACAAATTCTTTAATGACTGACAAAATGTGAAATAAGTAATAAAACAAATTCCAAATTACATATTAGGGCTTCCAGATGCCCATATTCGGGCGGAAACGTACGTATTTCAAAATTGGATGGCTCTAGGTACCGTTGTTTTATCACAATGTGAGAAACTATGCAGATTCTTCATTATTTAACTTCTTTAAATGTGACACAGGGCTGTAATATTTGGTGGCAGCAATCTGAACAGTGAACCGACATTTAAGAACTGACACGAAAAGCGAACCAATGCAAAATGCCAAAGCGAAATTAATATCCCTTCTGGGCTAACACTCTTTGGGCTAATAAAAAAAATGTGAAAGCTTTCAGGTTTTATATTACGCCGAAAGGGTAAATTCTGTGTTACCTTTATTTATTAAATATCACGTTCTTCGCACTTAAACCACAAAATTCAGGTCAACAGCAATATCAGAAAATAATTTAAAGAGCATATATTTAGAATTTCCGATAGACAGTCTCGCGCGCAGGAGATAATTTTTAACCCAAAGAGACAGTTTTGCCCAGAAAGGCTATTAATTTCGTTTTGGCATTTTGCGTTGAAAACTTAAATGCGTCGAATCACTTTCCACATTATTGCGACCAAATATTGTCGCTTTGAATTATATTTAAAGAAATTAAATAATGAAGAAACTGGAGGCATGTTTCTCCATGGAAAATAATGACACCTAGAGCTATCGAATTTTGAGTAATGAAGCCCTCCACCCGAATATGGCCACCTGGAAGCCCGAATTTTGAATTCGTTTTATTATCTGTTTCATATTTTGTAAAACGTTAAGGAATATGATTAACGAACTCTACTATCTGAATGTAAATTTTTAAGTCAAGTAATATAAATTTTTTTAAGTCAATTCCTACATAGGTCAACAAAGAGAAATTTTTATAATACCAAAAAAATTTTTTAAATACAAAAAAATGTAATTAAAAAAATTGAAAAATATTTAATATGTGAAAAAAATGTATTAACATCAAGTGTATGATCCACTACAAGTTTAAAAAAATGTGTTTGAACTTGAGTGGAGGAATGAAAAGTAGTTTATTAACGATTGAAAATGAATTAATTAATAATTAATTAAATAAATTTTATTTTAAAGTCAATTCCTACTTAGTTCAACAAAGAAAAATTTTAAAAATACAAGAAAAACTGAAATTTTTAAAATGTAAAATTTTATAATAGGATTTTAAACTATTTAAAATTAAAAAAATTATTATTTTAAAATCATAT
>KK116981.1:167828-183486 GCA_000611955.2 Stegodyphus mimosarum
AAATATTTCTTCACAAATCTTCGCACAATATCACAATATCTCAAACGTTTAGCAAAAACTCGGTTCAAACAGATAAAATAGTTCTATCTCACAGCGAAATCGCTACAATCAATACAGCATTAAGTAAACAAACAGCGGTTCGCTTTTTACAGCTACAAGTATAACAGCAACAACAACAACAACTAACTCACTAACTGAGATGAGGTGTTTCACCTCGGCTTTTATAAGCTTTTTAATTATCAGTAGAACAATCACGATTTTTCTAGATTTTTCTGGATGGCAACAGTAATTACGAGATATTTATTTATTAAGCATTAAATGCACGCGCTCTTTTATTTTTATTGTTATTTTTTTTTTCGACGTAGCTTTCTCTTCAAAAATCGTCTGCGTTGCTAAGGCAACATGAAGCAAATCTAATTACAATTCTAAATAAATAGCCAAATAAATGTGAAATTCGTAACAATATGTTTATTAGAATGCGCGATAGCAGTTTTTCTGACAGACGATAAACCGGAAGTGATTGTTTAATTTGCCACAGCGGAAATGAAAGTTAAAGAGCAAATCAAAATTGCAATTTTAGTACTTTTTTATGTTATTTGGTAACTAAATAATTTTAAGTATTTCGATTAGTCTGGAGAATCTGGAAAAGTATTTTTATTATGGATTTTTCTCATTTTCACTTGGCAACATGAACAGTTGTGCGTACATACGTACGGTACGCATGCGGTTGCATACCCGTATGTACGCATACTGTTGCGTGCGTACGGGTTCGTAATAGATTGGATGCATAGAGGTCCGATGATAGGTTGATAAAATTTATTTTATTAAAAGAAACGCTTCACAGATCTGAAACTTTTCCACAAAAATAGTCTTACAGTACTTCAAAATATCTATAAGTACAATCAGTAGTTACGCTTCAAAGTACTATGAACGTGAAGCACGATGCAACGCAAAGGGCATCTAAAGAGCGAAGTTATACTCGGAAATATCTGAATAATCAAGCTGAAATGACAACTAGAACAGCCGAGAGCAGATAGCCTTATATAGTTTTCACTCGAAGCCAAGATATTTGTAGTACGTTCTGCTTATCGAAAGTACTGGAAGGTATGTGTGAACAAGATATGGTTACAGCTAATACAGTGACCAATTACATTTAATCAATTACAATACCTATTATGCAGATAAAGGACTTTTGACGATTACTTGCCACATCTGGCGACAAAAATGAATCGATATCTCGCCAGTTTAGCAAGATAGCCATTTATTCAATGTTAAATAGACTTGCTCCTGTAATCTTAGTTTTCCGGTGGAACATTCTCCCTTTAGATTTTCATGTTACAGTATACAGAAAAATACCATAGTTTCATGAAAATTATCCGTATATGCACAATATTCGTAACAATACATTCGCATTCTTTATATTTAATAACAAAATTTAATTATATACTTATATATGATTATTACTAAATAAGCATGTGCGATAATCTAAAGTTTTACATTATTTGATAACTACATACATGTTGTTACGAAATGTCCAGGCGCATTAAGATAGCTAACTTCCCCGCAAAGCAGGTTTAGGGTTGCCACTTTTGGCAACAGATCGCCAAATATTGCCAAATGGGTGATTTCTCGCCAAATGTGGCAACCCTGCCTTTTGCTGTCATTTTCTGACAACCCTAAACCTGCTTTCCGCAAAAGCTATCTTACCACGCCTGGACATTTCGTAACATTTGGCAATCCTGCCTTCCCTTGCTATTTTCTGGCAACTCTAAACCTGCTTTGCGAGAAAGCTATCTTACCGCGCGTGGACATTTCGTAACAATATTTAAAGTCTTTTTAAGGTATTATGAAATAAACTAGTATTACATCATGTACGTATTTGAAATATCCGTATCCATCTTATACAATAAATTAGAACACTGGAGACAAAGATCTGAAATATTTCCAAAAGTGTTGCCATTGCTCTCTTTCAGATCGTAAAGTTTGTTAAGAAAAAATTTGTAAGTTTTACAAAATATGAAATAAAAATAGCATTGCCTGACATTAAATATATTATTATTATTATTATACAAGGTGTTTATAAAGTCTCCATACATTTTTGATAAATACATTCCAATTCCAATTTCTTTGGAGGTGATCTGAAAGAATGCTGTCAACAGAGGAATGAATAGCCATTGTTTGTGCCCATACAGGTGGATTAACGTATCAACAGGTGCAGGAGGACTTCGCCCGCAAATCCTGAAAACAAGCCCCTACAAGAACAGTTATTAAAGTTAAGCGAACTGGTAGCGTTAAAGTCCGTTCTGGGAGACATTCGATAACGCCACAAGTTGAGCAAAAAGCGTACAAGAAGCGCGGAGCCCTCTCACGAAAGACTCAGCGAAGACTCAGCCGGGAACTCGGTATTTCGCATACTACTGTTTGGAACACTCTATGTTGTCATTTAAACAAGGATGCCTACCGCATTCCAACTATGCATAAGCTCGAAGCCGAGGACTGTACAGCTCGGGAAGCCATGTGTTATGATTCGTTGGAAGCTGTGGATAATGAGAACTTAATGGAGAATGGTCTCTTTCTTGCCGAAACCACATTCCATCTCAGAGGCATCTTAATAGGCATAAATGCCGAATGAGGGCTGATGTTATCGCTGATACGAATCTCAGGGAGACACACGTAAAGTTAAATGTATGGACTGGAATTACCAGTCTAAGTTCTATGCACCTTTCACGTTTGCAGAAAGAACCATCACCGGAGAAATTAATCTCAATATGCTGCAACAATATCTTGAGCCACAGTTAAGTTTCAGATGGCATTATTGGCATTGCTGCTATTAAGAGGATAGGGCACGCTTCCATTTTGTCATCATTCTTAAAGAAATTTTTCTTGATAGGCGGACTGGTCTGGGCTTTCAACGGCTTTGGACTCCACAGTCACCAGACGTAACTCCCCTAGGCATTTTCGTATGCGGTACAATTTTGAGAGCTAATTTTTTTAAAACTACTAGTACGATTTTTGCAAAACTTGGGAGTTAGGCATAATTTGAGTCGTAGAATCGAAATATGGAAGAGAAATTGGCATGTCTTTTCCGAAAAAGTCCGATTTTGTGTCAAAACACCTATATTTGAAAAATGCTATATATAAGTCTAATATATATCCTAAGTCGCGCTTTCGAGACATGAAAAACGCAATTTGAATTTCGTCAATCGGCCCAGTAGAACGGGAAATATAGAACTGTCCCTCACCCCCTTTTTTTTGCGCAGTGTACATAGACGTTCTTTGCATCTGGTACGTGGGGCTGAGTTTAAGAGATGAGTGAGGTACTTCAGGAAAGGGTATTTTCCGCATATGACAAAGGAGAGGAAATTTGGGCGAAACATCCGTTTGGGCGAATCGACTACGCATCCGCAAGTTCGGAGGAACAAGCTTTGAGCAGAATGTTTTAAGTTTATTATGTTTCGAGGAATAACATAGAAATGCTTACAATTTCTGAGACCGGGTGCATTCATTAAAACTAGTGCAATATAATGAAGACATTGTTTCGTGTATTGCAAATAATGTATTTTGTATTATATATGATAGTATCGTAAATTTTTTTATGCATTATAAAGCTTTCTGTAAGTGAAAGCTTAGCAATCGGAGTAAGCATTTCACTGCAACCATAATCATATGACTACGCTATCTCTCTTGTCTGAAAGGATTTGCATCATGGGAAGGAGTACATGACTGAGTCTGTCGCTGCCATGGGCACCTTAAAGGTGAGAGTACGACTTTGCGAAGCTGGGGAATCCTTTCTTCGGGGCATTTTCCTGTAAATCTGAACATCAAAAATTTCTCCGGGATCCGAACCCGGGTTAATCGATCGCTGACAGCCATACTTATTAATTTTTATTGTTTCTTAGATTTTTAATTCTTTATTTTATTTTTTACGAAGGTTTCTTTTTCCCCCCATCTACGTTTACTGAGCGTAGAACGATGAGACATGGCTGGCAGCATACGATACCGAACTGGAACTATCGTATCGGAATTGGCAGGGTCTGTTCGGAAGATTTGGAGACAGTAGGTAATGAAGTTTTCCTATCTATTAAAAATGGGCGCAAATATATCTCATATAACTATAAATTGCTAATTTAAAGTACACTGCGAAAAACAAATAAAAAACAAAATGTTGGAGTTTTTTATTATGACGAATTTTAAATTAAAATCGTCTGAGAGAAATTAAAAGAAAAAAAATCTGAAAGGTTTCAGATTTTAAATCACGTCCAAAGGGGCGTTTTAATAATGTTTCGTGCGTCATCTTTATTTATTAAATATCATAATAATAGAATTTCCTATTCGCACTTAAACCATAAAATTCAGTTCAACAGCAATACCTCAAAATAATTTTTAAACAAGCATATCTTTAGAATTTTCGATACACAGTTACGCGCGCTGGAGATAAGAAGGTTTTTTTCTTTCCCGCAGAGCGTTGCCATTGCTCGCTTTTAAACCGTTGAGTTTGTTAATCAAAAATTTGTTTAAGTTTCACAAAATATGAAATAGATAATAAAACAAATTCAAAATTCAAAATTTCGGCTTCCAGAAGTGCATATTCGGGTCGAAACGTACGTTATTCAAAAATGGATGACTCAAATACCGTTGTTTTATCACATTTGGAGAAATATACATAAATTTATGTAGGTTTTTCACTATTTAATTTCCTTAAATATAATACAGGGTGATAACATTCGGTGGCAACAATTTGAAAAGTGATACTACCGTTTATAGTGAATCAACGCAAAATCGCAAAACGAAAGCAATAGTCCTTCAGGGACAAAGTCCCTTTGGACTAAAAATAAAAAATCTGAAAGATTTCAGATTTTAAATTAAGTGTAAAGGGGCGTAGTTTTAACATTTTGTGTGTTATCTTGCTTATTAAATATCATGTTCTTCGCACTTAAACCATAAAATTCAGTTCAAAAGAAATATCGCAAAATAATTTTAAAATGAGCATATCTTTAGAATTTCCGATACACCGTCTTGCGCTCTGATAAAAATGCTTTTTCCTGTACAACGTTGCCATTTCACGCTTTGAAATCCTTGAGTTTGTTAATCAAAAATTCGTTAAAGTTTTACAAAATATGAAACGATAATAAAACCATTTCCAAATTTGAAATTTGGGCTTCCAGATGCCCATATGATGGCTCAAGGTACCGTTGTTTTATCACAATGCGAGAAACATACATACATGTATGCAGATTTTTCATTATTTAATTTCTTTCAATATACAGGGTGTTTATAATGTCCCGGAACCATTTTGATGTTTAATAACTCATAAAATAATAAAGATAGATTAAAATTAATAACATAAATGGTTAGATAGACTCAAAAAGTTTCATGACTTTTGTCAATGAACTTCCATGTGTGTCCCCCTTCGTCGCACGGAGAATATCAAGTCGATATTCAATTTCACGTCAGGTACCACAAGTATGTCGGTATGCACAGAGGCTATTGCGGTTGTAATTCTGGCTTTTAGGTCATCAATGTTCGACACTCTCCTCCTGTAAATGTTGTCCTTTACAAATACCCAAAGGTAAAAGCGTAGCGGTGATCTGATATAAGGTGATCTGGGTGGCCATGGAATTGGAACTCTTCGCCCAATCTATCTTCATGTAAAACGGTCATTCGATGAAGAACTACGAAGGACGGTACCCCAATGAAGTGGTGCACCATCTTGTTGCAAAAAGACACGTGGCTGAAGCTCTTCTAGTTGTGGAAATACGAAGTTTTCCAACATGTCCTAAGTATACGACTGACGAGACCGTCTTTTCTGTAAAAAAGAAAGGCCCAATGACTCCGTCGTGCATTAGTCCACAGCACACATTAAACTTTGGGGAATCCCTTTGTGCCTCACGGTATTCATGGGGGGTTTGAGATCCGTATATGCACACATTATGGCGATTAACAATGCCAGAAAGATGAGAGGGTGCTTCGTCGGAGAACATTACAGAAAAGTACAGATATTTAGACTCGAAAATGAAATTATCTGAAATTAACCACACGCGCAAACTATATTTACAAAAGTAAAAATATTCAAACCTGAAAAGAAAAATATATAAATTATTCCATCAAAAAATGCCATAAGTTTGTTTATATCTTCATTATTTTATGAGTTATTAAACATCAAAATGGGTCCAGGACTTTATAAACACCCTGTAATACAGGGCGATAATATTTGAAAAAGTGATTCGAAAAGTGAACCAGCACTTCCAGTGAATCAACACGAAATGCCAAAAACAAAATTAATAGTCCTTCTGGCAAATTGCGCCTTTGGACTAAAAAAAAACAGTTATTCACAGACGAGTCAGTCATTCAATTAATTCAGTTCTGACTGCGCGACAAGGTAAAAATGCATAAAAACTCAAAATACCTATATTAAAAATTGAAAGATATAGAAAAACAAGAATCAATATTTTTTTTGACAATTAAAATTTGAGTTTCTAGGCAAAAACAAGCAATTCGGCCAGCGACAAGGAGGCAGATTTTTCGGTGCACAAAACTGAAAGTTTACTTTTGGTATCACTCGGGAAATGGACACGGAATGCGTAGAAACTGACTTAATTTGTTGTGGACGCTATGCTGAGTTAATATGTGGGGTAATTTAATAACTTAAATGATAATTTCAGAATGAATTAAAAACATTTAGCTCGCAATAACAAAAGAAGACGCTACTTTCGTGTTGCCAGGCTGAGTTTCTTTAGATCTGCAACAAATCCACTATTCTGCTAAACAAATGTAAACAAATATGGCTGCTATTGGCAAAACAATTACGCTTTCCGGACTTAAATAACTTTTAAATTGTTTATAATTCTACAACTATACAATGCAGGTTAACGAAAGGCATAAAAACCTTAACCGGAAGATAAGAACATCATAATTCAAACATTTTTAAAATAAAAAATGCAGAATTTACCAGCATATAAGAATAAAAAAACTGAGCTCACTGAGATGAGTAAAAGAGTATATATATATATATACATAAATTTATATACTTTTGGTGCGGCCGATGGCAACCAGAATAGGAGGTGGACATCTACATGTTATAGCAGTCGTATATACAAAATTTCAACGTTCTGAGAGTACTGGTTTTTGTGTTATGCGAGATACATACATACATACGTACTCACAAACGCCATGAAGAAATCTCTTTAGAATTTATTTTAAATCAGTTCTATAATTTTTTTGGAAAAAGAGCGCATTGTTCTGTTCTTACGTACGAATGTCACTCAAAAACATCGTGAAATTGCATTCGATAGCGGTCAAAATAGATATTTTCGTTGAAATATGACACGCAAAATTTTTCACGATTGCAATACTTCCTTTTTACTTCGTAAAAGGAAGTAAAAAGGTATGGCAATAACCTTAACACTTTGTAAACGTGAACACTGCGCCCACGGCATACTTTCGCCTTTCCTATAGCAAGAGTTTCGGTATCTGCAATAAACAGGATTAAAGATCATAAAATGCGTACTTGCGCATATGCCTTATTCAGAAGCACTTTCTTTCGCTTTAAATTGTTAATTTTTCGCAGTCATTTGTCCAAAACATGCATACGTTGAAAGAAGAGATGGAAATTTTTTTGTTAATGTTTAACAATTCATTTTTAATATAAAGGTTGTCATTTTTTTATTTTGTAGTATTAATTGTTAATTTCTGCATTTCCCTTTGTAGAATGTTCCTTTGGGAGATGCGAGAACGGAGGGGTGCCCTGCCAGAGAGGTACGATGTGCAATTGTTTGAAAGGAACAGGAGGTTTTTGTTGCTCTGAAGTTGCTGCGTGCAAGAAAGATGATTTTTGTGGGACCGATGGAACATGTCAATACAATAAATATTTGAAGGAAGCGGTATGCAATTGTTGGAGCGGGAATACACTGTTCCATTACGGAGAAAAAGCGTGCAGAGGTAAAATTTTTCATTTTTCTTTCTATTCATCAACTGACGGCTATGTATTCAATATAAGACATGCTAATTGCAAGATTTAGATTTATGTTTAGCACGTATTTTACTAAACTATCCATTGATATTTCATTGTCTTATTTCTTTACATTATTATTTCTATTAGCAGCTTTGTAGACGATGTTGTATCATTATTTCTGTAGCAACTTTGTAGATGATATTAATATCTTTGGTCAAAGTTCACAATAGCGTGTCCTTGATAGCTTTGGTAAGCGATTACAGTAGCGTGTCTTTGACAACTTTGGTAAACGTTTACACTAGCGTTTCCTTGCTATTTTTGGTGAAAGTTTACAATAGCGTGTCCTTGATATCTTTGGTCTTTGATATACCTTGATATATTGATATCGCAAAAGTTTACAGTAGCGAGTCCTTCTTGTATATGGTAAAAGTTTACAGTAGAGTGTCCTTGATATCTTTGGTAAACGTTTACAGTAGCGTGTCCTTGATGTCTTTGGTAAAAGTTTAGAGTGTCCTTGATTCTTTGGTAAACGTTTACAGCAGCCTGTCCTTGATGTCTTTGGTAAACGTTTACAATAGCGTCTCCTTGATATCTTCGGTAAAAGTTTGCAGTAGCGTGTCCTTGATATCTTTGATAAACGTTTGCAGTAGAGTGTCCTTGATATCTTCGGTAAAAGTTTGCAGTAGCGTGTCCTTGATATCTTCGGTAAAAGTTTGCAGTAACGTATGCTTGATATCCTTGATAAAAGTTTAGAGTAGCGTGTCCTTGATGTCATTGGTAAGAGTTGACAGAAGAGTGTCCTTGATATCTTTAGTAAATGCTTACAGTAATGTGTCCTTGATACCTTTCTAAACGTTTACAGTAGCGTGTCCTTCATGTCTTTGGTAAAAGTTTACAGTAGATTGTCCTTGATGTCATTGGTAAAAGTTAAGAGTAGAGTGTCTTTGATATCTTTGGTAAAAGTTTACAGTAGATTGTCCTTGATATCTTTGGTAAAAGTTTACAACAGGGTGTCCTTTATGTTTTCGCTAAACGTTTACAACAGCGGATCCTTGATATCTTCGGTAAAATTTACAGTAGCGTGTCCTTGATATCTTTGGTAAAAGTTTACAATAGGGTGTCCTTTATGTCTTCGCTAAACGTTTACAAGAGCGAATCCTTGATATCTTCGGTAAAAGTTTGCAATAGCGTGTCCTTGATATTTTTGGTAAAAGTGTAGAATAGCGTACCCTTGATATCTTTGAAAAACGTTTACAGTAACGTGTCCATGATATCGTTGGTGAAGTTTTACAATAGCGTGTTCTTGATATCTCTGGTAAACGTTTAGAGTAGCGTGTCCTTGATAATCTTTGGTAAAAGTTTACAGTAGCGTGTCCTTGATCGGAAATAACGCCAAAAACGTATTTGTGCGTTTCTACTTGTTCGAAATGGATTGAATGCACAAGTCGTTAAAAAGTTAATAAAATTTATTGTCTTCACAAGCAATAAAACAAAATGCTGAAATATATCCTCAGGGATATTGGTACAATATCACAATATCTCACAGTAGTCATATTTTGAACGACTAAAACGTTAAACAGAACTCAAATCAAAATTGAGGAAGCTGATTCGATCTTATCGGGAATTCGCTACAGTCAATAACAGCACTAGTAAACAACAACAGTTCTATTAAAACAACTTAATTGAGATGTTTCTGTCCGGCTTTTATAATTTTCTGATCATGCACGAGAACATTCTCGCAAAATCTATTTTATCTATTTTTCTGGATAGCAAAGCAGTACAATTACGAGATATCTATTTATTAAAATGTTAAATGCGCGTGCTCCAGTTTTTTTTTTTAGTTTTTCGGCGTAACTTTCTCTTAAAACTTGTCGCGCAGCATTGCACGGGGAAATGAAACAATTTAATTACATAAAAATAGCTGAATAAATTCAAAATCCGTAACAGTATGTTACAAGAACAACAAAAGTACTTACCTCGTGTGTTCTTGGCTCCGTCTGATCGTTAGCTTCGAATGACTGCTGCGCATACACAACCCAAATCATGTAGTCCAGGTATTGCTTTTGCTTCTGATCCCAGTATTGGCGACGCCGCGCAAACTCCGCAAAGCGGGAATACTAGAGCCCCATTCACAAGACTCAGTGATTCGACTGGTAGCCAAAACCTGTTTCGACTGGTAGCCAAAACCTGTTTCGACTGGTAGCGAAACAGATTCGACTGGTACCGAAAACCGGTTCTTCCAATGTATCCCATTCACACGGCGAACAAGCATTAGCTGCTTCTCGGAACTGGAGGTAGGACTTAATAGAATGTTCCTACCTCTCTGGAGCAGAGCAAATGGAGAGATTTTCAATACTGCACTGCGAGATTTCGCCGTTCTCTTAATTTTAACAAACAACATGGCTGACACGCAACTGAGTAAACAAGTATAGACAATGTTATCTGATGCTGGGTATTCCAGAAATACCATCTAAATTAAGCTTCAAGACGCGGATATCGGCTTCAACGCGAAAAGGGGCTCGGTATATCTTTTGAATGATTTTTTTATTTAAGAACTTTCATCTATTTTTTATGAATATTATTAAACGGTTTTGTAAGACAAAATGATTTTAAGCTGAAAAAGTTTTTTTGACAGTTATTTTTTTATAAATTTAAATTTTTGGCAGAAAGGTTTAATAATTATAATGTTATACTTCTCCTTTCTCCTACAATTTTTAATGGTTTTCTCCTAAATTTTCTTACTGTAGAGTGTTTTTAAACTGGATCGACTCAGCAATTAATGAATTAGTTTCTGGAAAAAAATAAAAACACATTTTTACGTAAAAAAGCTTTGAAACAAATATGATCTCAACCACATTTTCACTTCAAATAATTTTTCTTTTCGGCATTTTGCAAAATCCGTTCTTGTTTCTATAAAATATATAATTTTAAATAAGCGGTAAAAATAGTAAATAATTTAGGCCACATTTATATAAGTTTTAGGATTTTAAATAAAAGGATTTATCAAAAAATTGAAAACTGAGAAAACGCAGTTTAAAGATTGTAAACTGTCTGAATGGTCATTAAATCATTTCAAATTTCTTAAAAATTTTATCACTGAATTTCATTGCATATATATATTATATAAAATAAAATCTAGTGCTATTCAAGTGGTTACAAGCTAACACAAATTACTAGCTTTTATTTGAAATCGTCGCAAAAAACCTTCAAAAAAATTTTAACACATGAATTAATTAAAATATATTTTATAAAACCTTTATAATCAGTATTAAAACATTTGTAATTAATATTAAAGATATTAATTTGTCATTTTGTTCATTTTTTCTAAAAACAAAGTTTGAAATTTCAACAGCCACAAAACATTTTATTTAATATTTATTTAACTTTTCTTTTCTTTTCTTCTTTTAATCATTTGGTCTCATATATAAATTGCATTTTTAATTAATTTGGATGTATCTTAATTAATTAAAGAGTGAAACTCCCATGGCATTCTATATCAATAGTAAGCAATGTCAAAAGAGATGTAAGCAGACGTTTAGAAATCCGCAAATTCCATTCTCTTTCGTGACGTCATTCACTGCTCGCAGTGGCTTATGGGTTAACGGATGGAATACGATGTCAATGAGAACCGGTCCTGAAGGCGAAACTACATCATGTCACCATTTATACCTTATACAAACGCTGGCTGGGCCAATCCTAGTTTGGGCGCAAGTTTCGATAGCCTGTCTCGCGATACACCCACTCACAGCCATACAACTGATTCTATAGCTCAACCAGACGCATCCTTCGTACAAACTTGACACACATAGCGAGAACTAGTTAAATCTTAATTCAAACATCAATCAGTTATAGCTTTCTTATGGTACGTTCTAAATTATGAGAAACAAAATCTGATGTGTGCACCACATGACTTCCTTGTACGCAATATTAAATTATACGTATTTTTCTTGCATTTTGTTTAAGCTTATTAGATTGAATTCAATCTACTTCGTCGATAGCGCATAAACCGAAGCAGAATAAATGCACCTTTTAAAATTCACTACATTTGTTTACCTTAGCGACACTCTGGTGCTAGGTTCACTCAACAGCGATACATCTCATTCATTTTATAACTCAAAATGCACAAAATGTTATATCATCTCAAGAATTAGCTAATCGTTGCCATGTGTTCTATTCAAATACTATGATAAATCTAAAACGATGTATAAAAGGCATTAAACAAACAAACAAAAAAAAAGAAAGAAAGAGTTTTTCACAGACGATTCCGTATTTCTCATTCAATTAATTCAGTTCTCAATTAGCAACAAGGCAGAAATACATAAAAACTCAAAATATCTATATTAAAAATTACGAAGTCAATCTTAAACACTTGTTTCTTCGAATAAATTCCAGAATGGATTAAGCATGATTTAATTCGCAATAATAAAAGAAAGCGTTATCTTTGTTGTTGCGAAACTTAGTTTTCTTAGATTGGCAACAAATCCACTATTCTGCTGAATTTCAAATGTAACCAAATATGGCTGCTATGGCTTACAAAAATTAGGCTTTCCAGCACTTAAAGAAATTTTTAATTGTTAATAATTCTACATTTATTGCATGCAGGTTAACTAAAGGCATAAAAACCTTAACCGGAAGATAAAAACAACATAATTCAATAATTTTTAAAACAAAAGATGCGCAATTTATCAGCATATAAGAATAAAAAAAAATGAGTTCACTGATCCGAGTAGTAGACTGGGTATATACATATGTATTTATATATTTTTGGTGCAATCGATTGTAACAAAAAAGGGAGGTGCATAATTACATATTATAGTAGTAATATATACAAAATTTCAACGTTCTGAGGCTACTTGTTTGTGAGTTATGCGAGATACATACAAACGTACGTACGCACACACCCCGCGAAAAAAATCTCTTCTGAATCCATTTTAAATCAGTGTTATAATTTGTTTGGGGAAAAAGAGTCCTTTATTCTGTTCTTACTCAGAGATATCACGCACAAATATCGTTAAATTGGATACGATAGCTGTCAAAATGGATATTTTCTTTGAAATATGATACCCGGAATTCTTCGTGATTACAATACTTCCTTTAATTCGTACAAGGAGTAAATTGATAATTAGTATGTAACCATTTTCAATTTTATTTATTTGATGTTGATTTTTGTGACTACTGTGATCTCAGTTACCCCACATATTTTTATATTTCAAATTTCGCCATATTTTCAGAACCATGTCGGATAGACGATAGCTGCGCAAATGGTGGTAAATGCAGGAGACATGGCCCTTTAAAATTTTGCGAATGTTTGCCGGGCACAGACGGCAACTTTTGCTCTCAAATTACGGAATGTAAGGAAAACGATTTTTGTGGAACAAGTAACGGAACTACTTGCACGTATGACAGTACCCAGATGCAAGCGATATGTAACTGTTTGGATTCTTCTAAGCAATTTGATTACAATGAGAAAATATGCAAAAGTAAGTTTTATGTTTTTCAATTTTCTATCCAGTAGCAAATAAAAACAGAAAGATTAGCAAAACAGTAGCTCCTGAATACCTACTTTTTTACTACTTTTCTACTCCTGAATACTTACTTTTTTAATTTCACTGATCCTATCAGCAAAAGAGTAATTCGTTAATACTAGAATTTTACTGGTCTCATCAGCAAAACTGTACCTCCTGATTACTGATTTCATCAGCAAAACAGTAACTCAGGAATACAAGAATTTTACTGATCTCATCAGCAAAACAGTAACTCCTCAATACTAGATTTTACTGATCTTGTCAGCAAAAGAGTAACTCCTGAATACTAGAATTTTACTGATCTTATCAGCAAAGCAGTAACTCACGACTACGAGAAATTTACTGATCTTATCAGCAA
The DNA here is from genome assembly GCA_000611955.2 of Stegodyphus mimosarum. NCBI lineage: Eukaryota > Metazoa > Arthropoda > Arachnida > Araneae > Eresidae > Stegodyphus > Stegodyphus mimosarum. Next base: position 181,663 of record KK116981.1, read on the forward strand.
AACAGTAACTCCTGAATACTTGATTTTACAAAGCTTACCAAAAAAAGAGTAACTTGTGAATACTGGAATTTTACTGATGTTATCAGCAAAACAGTAACTCATGAAAAGTACAATTTTACTGATCTTATCAGCGAAACAGTAACTTCTGAATACTAGATTTTACTGATATTATCAGCAAAACAGTAACTCGTGAATATTGGAATTTCACTGATGTTATCAGAAAAACAGGAAATTATGAATTCTAGAATTTTAGTTATCATCAAAACAGTAAATCTGGAATACTAGAATTTTACTGTTCTTATCAGCAAAACAGTAACTCTTGAATACTGAAATTGTACTAGTCTTATCAAGAAAAGAGTAACTCGTGAATATTGGAATTTGACTGATCTAAATGCGAGTGTATTGTAGAGAATGCATACATATAAAAATAACAAAATTGCACTTTTAATTATATACATACGAGTACATGTAATATAAAATCTTACCTTTAATTAAAGCAGCCACTTTGAGTCCTCTTTCCAATATGGTTACTTTCAACTGGCTGTCTTAATGTCTTTCAGTTGTCTATTCATGATCAGAATGGGCACGCAATTATAAACTTGAAATTAAACCAGTACCGTTATTCTATTAATCACAAAATTGAAGTTGCGCTCTGCTATTATTTTATAAGATATACATCAGATTATTTTCATATGAATTGTTTTCATTACTGAAAGTTGTAGATACAGTCATAAGATTTTGCAGTTTTTACACGACTGCAGAATATTTGTTTGGTTACATTTCCGCTATACGGGTGCCGCGAAAAAATATAAGATATTTGTTATTCTAACACCGTTAATAAATTTTTAATACGCTATAAACGAAAGGCAATTTAAATTTGAACCGGAGGCCATGGATTTAGGGATGTTTTGAAATATTTTGGAACAAAATTTAATTTTTTTATGCAATCTTCGGCTCACAAACTCTAATCAGTATGATTTAAGATGGCGGCATGAGGTATCACGTTGGAGTTTCTTATGCCGTTTTACACTGCGTCACTTTCTTTCGTTTGCGAATGACATTCTGTGTTTGGGTCTGCGAAATTCTATCTGTGGTTAACTGTGAGAGAATCACATACTGCTTCAAATCCTCTGTTTTATATGATTTCCAGCAATTAAAAAAAATTTACTATCGTCTGCGACATTTTGTTCAATCGCGCCAAGTAAAGTTTTAGCTGAGAAATCCAAAATGGTTACAAGAAAACATCCTTTTGTTTAGGTTAAAATAACAAGCTGAATAATGATTATTGGAGAAGTCAAACAACAAGTATCAGCGTTATAGTTGTAAATTTTGCAGGATTAGTTTCGATGCTTCAATTAAAGAACCACCTACCTCAACCACCAAAGTGCAAATGAACGAGATAAGGTGTGATGGCAAGATAAGATAAGAATGGCTGGACAGTAGTTAAACTACTGGCGCCATCTGTTGATGAAAAAAGAAACTAAAACATAATAATCTTAAAGAATTGGAATTAGGGCGCTTCACTAGAACAGATGTTAAAATTTCTTGTTAAAGAATATGAGGCATATGTCCTGTTGCCCAGGACTGTTGGTCCGAAAATCACACTTTTTATTTTTTTGCAGCCACAGTTATTCAAAAACATCTTCCATTTGGTGCATTAGATTTTCTTGAGGCGTTTTTCATTCAAAAAAATTCTTCTGTTCTAGTCAGGGTCAGTCATGACTCCAATCTATCTTCAGTCTTTAAGGAAATTTTGTTTTAGTTTTTGTTTCAACAATCGATTGCGCCAATGGCTTAATTCTTTCAAGACCAAACCGCCCTACA
>KK116981.1:183501-208756 GCA_000611955.2 Stegodyphus mimosarum
ACGACCGCAACCCGAGATTGCGAACTTGTTTTCTTCCTTCCCCCTAAGGCATTCAGTAGCAGGTGCAGTTTCCACAAATGCATTGCATCAGTTTACTGCAGACAGCCTGTCCTAAGAGGTTTAAGTGTGGTTTCTTACCTTTAGGTTGCACGCAACATTTCGTTTTTGATTCTTGGATTTCAGTTTAAGACCTTCAGAATAGGTTTATAAGGAATGGGGTCAAAAGCTAATGGAATCTTTGTTAGAGCGTAGAAAGGATGTCATTCGAAATTTTCACACCGATTTCTGCGTTAATGGATGGGGAGGGACGGAAATTGCTGTGAAACTGGAAAAGTATTTCTGGCGGTTCCGTATTTTAAGGATAGAAGTTAGCGAAAGGGTTTGGATTTCAAAGAGTTAACTTCTGTCCAGCCATTCTTATTTTATCTTATCTTACCACCATACCATATCTCGTTCATTTGCACTTTGGCAGCTGCGGTAGATGGTTCTATGATTAAGCCATCGAAACTAGTTATGAAAAATTTACAAATATAACGCTGGTTCCTGTTTGACTTCTCCAATAATTATTTTGTTTCTCTACATATGTTATACAAAACCCACTGTGAAGGAAGGACGCGTCCAATATTGCCCTTTATTCGCGTAAAAAAACTTTTGTCAACGTGTACTATTCTGTTATTTCCACCAATTTTAACTTCAGCTCGACACAACAAGGCGTGAGCACAAACATCCCGTATATAATTGTTCCAGTCGACGATTGTATATTGTAGTTCATTTTTAATTCCATATTACAAAACTCAACTGAGGTCAGTTAATGGCACCAACATTGTTTGTGCCATGGATTGTATATTGTAGTTCATTTTTAATTGCATATTACATAACTCAACTGAGGTCAATTTATGGCACCAACATTGGATTGTATATTGTGGTTCATTTTTAATTGCATAGTACAAAACTCAACTAAGGTCAGTTTATGGCATCAACATTAGATAATGTTGGTGCCTTGGATTGATGCCCGTTTCGTGTTTCGTGATCCGTAAAACGCAACTTCATTTCGTGATTATTTTTATAAAATCTTCCCTTGTGAAGAATTCCTTTATCCTGTAGTAACTTCACTGCCTCCTTCTCGTCTGCAGTTAAAATACCAGATTCTGAAATCCAGTTTCTTTTCTTCTATAAAAATTGCTTTCAGTGAAATAACGTATATGAAGAAAATCATTTACCCAGTTATATTTCTTGCAAGTCTAAAAGAAAATGCTGCAAATCATAACACGTGAATATTTGGCTCAGGTCTACTCAAAATATCGAGGTGACTTGGCTGATAACATTGCTGCTATCTTCGACACGTTACTACGCATTTTAATGGTATTTTTGACGTCCGCATAACAGAAAAGTACCATAAAAGTAGCATTTTTTTAGTTATTTATATCATGTTTATTTAAGTCCGACTTTGAAATCTTTTCAGCGCCTTGAGAAGATCACAGCAACTGTGAAAACGGACATAAATGGATCGGAGATGAAGCTTCGAACTTTTGTCACTGCATACCAGGAGAAAACATTAACTTTTGTTCTCATGTTACGGACTGTGATAAACCCGATTCTTGTGGTATAGGTAATGACGTTACGTGCATGGTCGCATGGTGCTGGCACCACGGTGCCTGGGCCGAAGGCCCTACCCCTCATCGAATACCATTAGTAGGTTTCTAACAATATGTATACAAAAAATACCTTACATTAAATTAATAATAGTTTTTTTATGATAATCTTAAATGGAGCAGATGCTCACTAGAGTAAAAAATAAAAGAAGATATATGCAATATTTACAAATTAAAGTCTCTACCTCAGCAGTGGTAATTATAATCAAATGTGTAGAAAGCCGAAGGAGCTGGTGGTTCTGAAATGAAATACAGAATTAAGCAAGTGAAAGTGCGCACATTTGGTGTGACAAAATAGAGGTAGAAAGGTTACAAAAGACAATTGAATACAATAGTTCATCTATAGAAACACAGGAGAGAGAGCAGCAGATACAAAGAGGCACATTAAATACAGAGGAGATCGAATTATGGCATACAATCGTTGAGTATCGCCATGGGGCGATGGAAATTATTATCGTCATATATATCATAACTATACAAGGTGATGGAGGGATTATTTAAATTATATAATCCATCGAAAAAACGTCTGGCCAGGCGAACACAGAACGACCTGACCAGTTCAATTTTTAATTCTTCATGAATTTTAGCATTCCTAATGTACCATGGGGCACATACAATCTGTCTCAGAACACAGTTCTGAGCTGTCTGGAGTTTTGATCGAATGGACTTATTAGAATACGCCCATACCGGGCATGCATAACAAAGAATAGAACGCAACATGGTTTTGTAGATAAGCAACTTATTATCTATAGATAAAACACTGTTTCGAGCAATTAAGGGGTTAAGTGATGCTTTACGTGCTCGAAACTTTTTCAAACAACATGTAATATGTGGGTTCCATGAGAATCTTTTACTGAGGATCACCCCCAAATAAAGGACTTGCTTGGCCCAGGGGATGGTCTCTCCATAGAGTTTCAGCTGATTTGGAAATTTTTCTTTTTTGGTGAACAAAATTGCTGTGGTCTTGTCCACGTTGATTTTGACCTTCCATTTGGTCAGCCAAGTCTCAAGTAATTGTATGTGATTTTGTAATCGTTGGATTGCTGAACCAACAAATGCAGTTTGAGTCAGAATCGGAGTGTCATCATCATACATTGCGAGTGTAGTGCTGTCTGTAGTGGGGATGTCGTTCACGTAGAGGTTGAATAAAGTGGGGCCCAAAAGGGACCCCTGGGGGACCCCTGCGAGAATAGCACGGGGGGATGAGAGTGTTCCAGAAACGTGAACAACGAAGTGTCTACCGGTTAGGTAGGAGTGAATAATGTTAGTGATGTGGCCTGGAAAACCCAGGTGGTGTAGTTTGTATATGAGGGCATCCAGCCATACCCGATCGAAGGCCTTTGCTACATCTAAGAAGAGTCCTCCTGTAACTTTTCTGGTCTTCAGTCCACTGGAGATAAGCTCTACCACTCTGTAGAGTTGATGGGTAGTGGAATGCTTGCTTCTAAACCCAAATTGGTATGGGATGAGCAGATTTCTTTCATCAATGAAGTTTTGCATTCTGTTAAGTAGAACAGCTTCCAGGAGCTTGCTAATGGTGGACAACAAACTGATAGGTCTGTAGGACCCTGGCTCAGATGGAGGCTTTCCCGGCTTAAGGATAAGTATTACTTTGGCGAGTTTCCAGGACTCCGGAAAGTGCTGATGCTTGAGAATGATATTCAATACTTAAGTAAGATAGCATATCGTTTTCATAGGAAATCTCTTTACCATCATATTCGTGACTTGGTCGTATCCAGGGCGTTTTCCATTTTTTAGCGTTTTGATGTAACTGCAGACCTCCGACGGCATGACCGAAATGGTGTTGTCTGTGTAGGGGCTTGGAGTAAAAGTGGAGTGAAAGCTAGAGATCAGATGTTCTGTTTGTGTATCACCTATGTTGTTAGTGCGAAACTGAGATTCCAGATGCAATGCTAAAGTTTCTGCTTTCTCAGTTTCAGTGTGGTGGATCCTGTCAGGGCCTTTAAGGGGCGGAATGATTTTGTAGCATTTTGTATACCTCTTCACGGCCTTCCACAGTGAATTATCATCCGTGGAGAGCGATTCAAGGTAGTTGGTCCAGCTGCGTTGTGCATGTACTTTAGTGACGGACTTGACTGCCGTACACAACCTGTTAAAATTTCTTTTATCATCCGGGTGTCTTGTTCTTTGAAACAGGCGTCTAGCTGCATTACGCTGTTTTATGATCTCTCGAACTTCTCTTGGCTGATATAACTTTGTTTGTTTAACTTCAAATCGAGCATAGTTGTGTGCTGATTGAATTTTTTCGGTGAATTCCTTGACCAAACTGTCAATGTCCTTCCCCGAATGTATCGTTGGTATAGAGTACTGAATGTTGTTTAAGGCTTTGACATATTTCTGCCAGTCAGTACGAAAGGCCTTTTTGTATGTTGTGGTATAACTGCTGATACCCAAGATCATTCTAACAGGGTTATGGTCCGAGGACAATTCGTCAAGCACCGAAACATCCAGCGCAGCGCTGGTATTTCGGAGCAGGAAGAAATCTATAACACTTGTAGAACCAACAGCATACCGTGTTGGGGTTTTAGGAGCTGCTATGCTATAACCAGCCTTCCCGGCTAATTCGAAGATTAATTTGCCAATAGTGTTTGTTGAATAGCAGTTCCACGCGCGGTGTCTTGCGTTCAAATCTCCACCTAGAACAACATGTGAACCAAGTGTAAGTAGTTTAGTGAGATCTGCCTCCACAACAGCTCTCTGTCTCGATGGTGGAATATAGGTGGAGACGAATGTGTATGTAATGTTAGTGTTTGTTGTGATTGCAATAGCTGTGGCCTCTATGGCTGAAAGCTGTGGTATTGTTATTTGATAATGAGGAATACAGCGTTTGACAAGGAGAGCTGTACCACCTCCTCTGCGAAGAGCTGTATTTGAATTTCTGCAGCTTCTGTACACACAATAATTAGCAACATACATTGAATCAGTTGGGCCAAGCTTGTGTTCTTGTAGGAATAAAAATTCAGGGTTGTACTTATCTACAAAGTCTCGCAGCTCGTGGAGCTTGCCAGACAAACCATTTGCATTCCATGTAATAATATTTACAACATTACATACAGAGATAGACATGATTATTCAATACAAGGTGAACTGAAAATTTCTTCAAAGATATTAAAAAGTATAAACATTTTGTCAATTGCGTGCTCTGTAGCACGCAATTCCGGTAGTTTAGCAGAGATTTTAGAAAGGATACTCATGACAGATGAGCCCTTAAACATGTTCATAATTTCTTTACAGCAATCAAATAATTCTTTGAATGCATTAATGTCCGAGGGGCCCTGAGGTGATTGCACATTTAATTTTTTAGTGTTTGCAACAGTTCTGTTAGGTGGAACAACAGTTTTTGGCTGTGAAGTTTCGGCAGGTGGAACATTCTTGTCTAGGGCAGAGGCTGCGGTGCTAGGACTTTTGCCTGCAACGCTGGCGTAGCTGACACCAGGAACAACAGCAGATGGCTTGGACGAACTACCGGGGTTCGATGTCTTGTCCGCTTGGGATTTTTTGGCAGCCGGCTTGAAAACAGGGTATTTAGAACATCCCTTGTAGTTCGCTGTGTGGCCTGGCTGAAGACAGTTACAGCAAACAGGCGTATCTATCTTTTTGGATTTGCACTCCGTCGTCTTGTGGGCACGGGCACACTTGACACAGCGGGGCTTGAGTTTGCAATTATCAGATGAGTGGTGGAAATGTTGGCAGTTATGACACTGCACAACACCCCCACGCACTTTGTACGGTTTAATTTCAACAAAAAAGCACATCATTTTGCTAACCTCATACGCTTTTTGTACGTCCGGGAAATTTTCCAAGTGCACTAAGAATAAGGGCATAGGTATTTTCGTGCGTGGCCTATGCATTTGGACGCAACGTCTCGAACGGAACCCTTGCTTTAAAAGTTACTCTTGTATCTCCTCAGGCGAACAGTCCATTGATAATCCAGGGATGACCACCTTAATTGGTCTGTCCATTTTTCGTGTAATCAGGTAATGATCAACTAAATTCTCCTCGAGATATTTAGATAGCAGTCTATGGTCATCCTCCGTTTTTGGAAAACCTTGGGAAACTCCCCATTCACTTTAGGGGCAAAGTCCAACTTAGTGTCAGTTTGCATTTGTTTTAAAAAGTCAGAATACTTTATATTAGGTTTCACCATTATGGGTTTGACCTTCGGGGGAACAATTTTCACAACCTCAGGGTCCCCTTGCGTGTCCATGTTATTATCATCTTTTTCTTTTACATTATTATTAACAGAATTCACATCATCAGAGTTATCCAGAATATCAAATTTGTTAGCATTCGGAATGTCGACATTACACTTAACTATTTTGGTGGGACGGGCGACAACGCGAGGTTGTATAAAGCCGTCATTATCTTGCAGCACCGCTGCACCTCTTTTAGATTTTTTGGAAGGCCTCTTCGGCTTAATTCCATTAGCATTAGCAATATCACTAGAATTACTAATTACATTTGTATTACTAGCATTCTTAACAACAGTAACATCATTATTAGCATCAGAATAAGCACTATTTACAGAATCATTAACTAATACTTTATCAGTAATATTATCATTACTAGAATTTAACACAACATTTTTGCTAGCTATCTCATCAAGAATTTTTTCAACAGATAACACATCAATAGAGGGATTGTGCACACCAAAAGTATCGCACTTACCTTTCAAATTCCTGGCATATCAGTCAGCCATTCTGATGGTGTGTTCCAACTTTTCAGACATCGCTTGTACTTGTTTTTCACTATCCGGTAATTGCTTGAGATGATACAGTCCTAATTCTTGTCCACGTAGCATACACTCTATTCGATGTAAAACGAGAGCTGCAGCCTTGTAATCCGCATAATTGAATTCATCTTTACCGAGTAACAGCAAAGCCTCTTTATCTAAGTATTTCAGCGCAAACTCAATAATATCACAGCCTTGTAATCCACATAATTGAATTCATCTTTACCGAGTAACAGCAAAGCCTCTTTATCTAAGTATTTCAGCGCAAACTCAATAATATCTTGAGAAACACCTAGAAGACACTTCCCAATTAACTCAGGTGGAAGTTTATCCAGCATCTTATCCATTTTCTTGTCCGATTTCATATTCATTTTCGTCGGAAGCGGTGGGTAATCCGAAGTATCCATAGCACGTACAGAAATGGCGCGATCACAAAAACACACAATTTCGTAGATCAAACACTTAAAACACAAAAATAATCGTGCAATCCATTAATTAACATTACAGGAGAATTGTAGCGATCAAATTCGTAGCTCAAATGCAACAAAAAAGGCACGATCAACGTAGATTTCGCAGAAAAATATCAGAGCTCCAAAAAACATAACCTACCAACTCGAGAGTTGAACCTTAACCCAATGACGTTACGTGTGAGTACAATACTGCCCAGTTGAAAGCGAGATGCTGGTGTTCGAATGCCAGTATGCAATTTGATTATAGAGAGAAAATATGCAGAGGTAAGATTGCTTATTTCATATACAACTTTCAGACTTTTGTCGCAGATAAGAATTCTGTATTAACTGAATAATCTTAAACGCCTGACTTTCATATCTTAAAGGTATTCCTTGAAAAATTGAAGGTTTACTCTATGTATATGCCAGCAGAAGAACCCGATGCCAGTTAAGTTTGATTGAGAGTAATGTATCTAACAACAGAGAGAACCATACCGCTGTAATCCTTCTCTAATAATAATGCAGAAAATAAGATTCATAATCATACATTTTTCAGTCTTCTGCGGTATGGAACCCACATAAAAAATTTCGATAGAAAAATGAACCAATTCTCTCTTTTATCAACAACAATGGGACGCCGTTTTTAATGATTTTCGTCTTTCTAATCAAATGATCGTAAAAACTCAAGTTCCATCCATTATTTAGCATACATTCCATTTTAGTAGATTAAATGTGGCTAAACATTGATCATAAGTAATCAGAAATTAATCATGTGAGTACAAACACACAAACATACATTCTTCTTTATATATATGGATTTTGTAAAACTTCGAAATTTTTTATTAACAAACTTTACGATTTGAAAAGCTAGCAGTAGCAGCATTTTCTGAATAAGCACTTTTATCTCCAACACGCCAGACTGTTGCTACTCGGAGAAATGAGTTCGAAAATCAGCGCGTTCAGAGTTTTTAATTAATATTTAGGCTGATTAAAGTGGGAAGATGAAAACAGTCGAAATAGCTTCTCACGAATTTTTGGAATCGGGAATAATGTATTTAATGTTTGGCAATGTTATTTTTATTTCATCGTAAAACTTTGAAATTTTTTTTAATCAGGAACTCTAGGATATGAAAGCGAGCAATGGCAACAACTTTCGCAATAAAGCAGATTTTCATCTCCAGCTTGCGAGACTGCTGCCACTCGTAAAAATGAGGGCGAAAATAATCATGTTTCCGACTTTTTAATTAATATCTCTGATTCGAGCTATTTTTTTTTCGAAAAACGTGGACGTCGACTATTTTCGGGGCCCACAAAAGAATTGTAGAGCGTTTGGTGACGATGGCTATAGTAGTGACTGAGTTGTTAGAGGAACAAACAAACAGACTTTCTTCTTTATATATCTATATATCCTATTTAGATATATCTTATTTTGCTACTTCTTTGTTATAGCTGCATCCAGATTGAATCGTCAATCAACCGAAATGTCTCTCCAAAATCTGGCTCTGTGTTCTTACACCTCACTACGTAATCGTTTATTAGTAGAGCTGCCTTTTCGCCGCGTGTTCTTATATTATTCATTTTTGATGACGTTTTTCGAATTCGAATTTTTATCGATCTATATATATATAAAGAAGAAAGTCTGTTTGTTTGTCCTCTAAGAACTCCTTCACTACTATAGCTATAGTCACCAAACTTTCTACAGTTTTTTTCTAGACGCTAGAAAAGCTCAACTTTTTTTAAAAAAAGTAGCTAAAATCAGAGATATTAATTGAAAACTCGGAGAAATGGTAATTTTCGCACTCATTTTTCGGAGTGGCAACAGTTTCGCAAGCTTGAGATGAAAATCTGCTTTAATTCGAGAAACGTTGTCATTGCTCGCTTTCAAATTGTAGACTCTGTTAATAAAAAAATTTCTAAGTTTTAGGACGAAATAAAAATAGCATTGCGAAACATTAAATACATTATTCGATTCCAAAAATTCGTGGGAACTATTTCGGCTGTTCCCGTCTTCGTATGACTTTAATCAGCTGAAATATTAACTAAAAACTTCTGAAAGCGCTTATTTTCGTACTCATTTTTCAGAGTGGCAACGGTGTCGCTTGTTGGATATAAAAATGCTTTATTTCGGAACGTGTTGCTAGTGCTCGCTTTCAAATCGTAGAGTTTGTTAATAAAAAATTTGTAAGTTTTACAAAATCTATATATATAAAGAAGGATGCCTGTTTGTTTGTTTGTTCGTGTTATTAATTTCTGATCAATTATGATCGATTTTTTGTCACATTTAATCGATTAAAATTCAATATAAATGAAATATTGGATGGAAATTGAGCTTTTAGGACCATTTGATTAAAAAAGCGAAAATCATTAAAAACCGCGTGCCATTGTTGCTGATATAGTTAGTTTATTTTTCTATCGAAATTTTTTATGTGGTTTCCATATCGCATCAGACTGAAAACATATGACTATGAATCTTATTTTTTGCATCGTTATTACAGAAGGATTTCAGCAGTAGCGTTTTCTCTGTTAGATGCATTACTCTCGATCTAATTTAATCAGCATCGGGTACTTCCGCTAGTTCAAAATATATTCATTACTTGTTTTGTAAATATGACGTTAATAATCTTAATTTAACGAGCAATGAGGTGGACGCCGTCATAATCATCATCATAAGGGCACAGTCCCGACCCTCCTAGCCGGGCACATGACCAAAAAGGGGGACTGACTACAAAACGAAGAGCCAGTGGTCCGGCCGTGCTCTTCGTTCAAAAGAAAATCATATAAAATTCAAAATATCAGTGCCGAATTCCAAATCTTTGTTCGTATTTATAATCTTCATTATTGTCTCTGCAAAATCTTTTAAATTTGATTACATCCGAAAAGTTTTCTATCTTTCTCTCTTCCACTCCGGGTAAGCGTACATTCATCGATGAAGTGATTGGTTTTCAGAATCTTATCACATATTAAGCATTTATCAAGCTGGGAAGCGCCCATGATTAGTCAGTATGTGATTTATATGAAAATTATTTATGATACCCATCTTCTTGATTAACTTTATATTTTTTATTAAATGTTTTTTCTTATTAGACGACTTGCAGCAGATATTCCATTCTGTATAAATCCAGTTTTCCATTTCAGCAATGGTCTTTTTCTTAAATCTTGGCTATCAAAATTATCGGTCCCATCCCTAAGAGCCGTTTCAGCATCCCCGTTTTAGCAAGGGTGCGCGCCTTCTCATTTACAGCAATTCCACTGTGTGCTTTCCCCCAGTCTAATTTAACAATGTGCTTTCTGATATGGTTGATGTCATATCATTTTCTCGAGGAAGAGGTCTTTTGCCTTGTAGGGATTTATATTTAATTTTAATTAACCAGTTAAATTTATGTTCTCTAATATAAGTTTTCATTCCCTCTAATTTTAAATGTCAGAATATTTAAATTTGGTAGAGCGCGTGAATCCATGCAATGTACCTTGAGGAGAAAAGGTTTAAATACCGAGTTGTAGAAGGGAAAGCTAGAGAGTTTGGGCAAGCGCTGTACTTTTATAGCGGGGGGTTGACTCAGAAGAATTCCTGGGAAGTACTGGCTACGATCTGTACTTAGACAGTCTCAACCACGGGGGTATATAAGTTGACTTCACAAGACTAGAGCCCGAGTTTATTCTCAGGTTGGTTCAGGCTTGGCAGCGACCGTACTGGTATTGTCGTGTCCGTTCCTCTGGCTGTGGTGGCGCTATATGTTAGATTTACTTGGTCGTCCGAGGGGAAACGGCCCTGTTGGTGGAGTCGGGTGATGCCGCACGACGTTGCAACCCGGCCTAGTGGGACTTGTCGGCTTCACCGGTGGGATCGCGGCTCCGAGGATTGCCACTGGGGCCAGGAATAATATTCTATATAGGGCGATCTTTTGAGAGCGCCAGGTAATAGAGTCCTGGTTTACCGGTTCACTGTACTTTTGTAGCTTGAGCTTCTATTTCTGAATTCATTGCTGGTTAAAGTGGCGTAACAGCTATTACTTTGCTACTACAAGAATTTCGACGCGGATTTAGGTAACAGGATAATCTGAGCCCCGTAGAGTAATTCTACTGCTTGTTAATATTCCTAATACTATTTCGTTTTTAAATTCCGGCCCAGAAACCAATCTCATCTCCAAATGGAAAAATAGCTGAGTATCCGGAGAAACAGGAACAAGAACATTTCCATTTTTACCTACCCCTCCAGAAATCTCATCACTACAAATCATTCAATCACCTTCTTTTTAACAGCTCATGGACCATTCATTGCTTATCTCTTCCTCTTCGGACTTTACCATAGTAATCTCTGCGTTTGTGACTCACCTGGCACCATTGACCGTTATATTTTAGAATGCCCAATTACTAAGGATCTTCACTTTCTACGGTATACACGAAACAATGCTCAGCTTTGGTTTCCTAAATTACTGAAAAGTAAAATTCTTCGTTATAAACTAGATAATCTCGTAAAATATCTCTCGACAAATTGTAATTATCTCAAAGTCACATAATCATCACTATCGATAACGACAAGACATACTGAGTACATAGAACTCTTGCAAACGTTTCCATATTTCTGAGCTAATGATACCGATACTAATATAAAAACATGCTGATGCAAAATATTTTCTGGAATTTTTGTATGTATCTGTGAATTTTCCAAATTGTTTATGTAAAAGCAACTGCCTATGTAAAATTTCTAAATTGTAAAAGCTGAATTTTTTAAATAAATGGGAGCTTCGTGTCGGTCCTTCTTGGGATAGCCGGTAGTAGGTAGCCCCACATAATGGACAATCAATCGATATGTCTAAATGGTGGTACAGTTGCGGTTGCCTGCCCTGCTTGTTAATATCTTCGAATTTTTAGTTTAGTTCTTATTATTTGGATTATCGCCCGAGTGAGGCGTAGTGTGTTAGCGTCAATTCGACGCATTGTGAATTTTAAAGAGTTAATAAAGGGTTCTTTTTACTATTCTCCTGTGTGGTTCCTACACATAGCTCAGTTGTCACATTAGAAGATAAACAAGGAGGTATTACAACTTGACAAACGAGTATGCGAAAATGGAGACAACATGAAACTTTATGTTAAAGACGAAACCATTTGGAAGTGCTGAGTTAAAAATTTCAAAAAGAAGAAAGGCGTCCGTGTCGGATATTGGTTCCGTGGTTCCAGAATATCATTCGTCTGTGCTACTAAATTTATTGAGCAGATTAATGGGCAGAAGATGGGATGTATTCTTGGCCAGATTAATGCTCAGAAGATGGGATGTATTCTTGGGCAGAGGAGTTCGCGTCTATGATGTGGTGTTACAAACAGCTTAATATGTGTGAAAGTGCTGCAAATGACTGAACAAATTACATACGCTAAAATAATAATAATAAGGATAAGGTTAAAAATTCTTAAACATGTTCTTAGGAAACGACATGGGAGTATTATTGTTATTATTATATATTACGTTGGATTATTTTTACATTCGCGTTTCACGAACGACATGGTGAAATTATGAGATATTAACGCAAATCTGAAATCGCCAAATATGGTTGAGAGCATCTAGAACAAAGAAGTACCCTTATTTTAATTTAGAAGTCAAACAACAAAAATCAGCATTATATTTGCAATTTTTCACAGGACTAGTTTCGGTGGTTTTACCGAACCATCAGCCTAAGCTGCCAAAGCGCAAATCAACGAGAAAAGATCAAGTAAGATAAAATCAAGTAAGATAGTGATCAAGTAAGATAAAATAAGAATGGCTGGACACGAATTAAGCTACTTGCGCCATCTATTGATGAAACGAGAACTAAAACGTAATTGCCTTAAAGGATGAAGGCAAAAATGGATTGGAATTAGGGTCTTTAACTACAACACAAAGTATTTTTGAATGTGAAACGCCTCTACAAAATCGAATTCAATGGAAAATGTTTTTTGAATAATTTTGGCTTCAGAAAATTTGAAAGTGTGAGTTTCGGACCAATAATGCTGAGCAACAGAGGACTCCTGCGCTTCCTTTTTCCTAACATATGCCTCATGCGCCTTAAGGCGAAATTTTAAGGCTCTCTTAGTTTCGCAAATGCAAATTGAAGCACACTGGCAAGGAATCCTGTAAATACCCCAGGAATTCATATCCTGATGCGATCCTTGGGTATAGAACTCGGAATTGTATTGATAGGAGAATAAACGACCCGAAAGTTAAATTTCTGTAAAATGCGTGCAATTTTATAGCTAATTGATAGAAAGAAATTAATGACAGCGGAATTCTTATAATCTCCTAAAACAAGATTGTGTCTTTTGGTGGGTTGAGATAAGAATTTTTTAACTGCTTGATTAAGAAGGTTGGGCGAAGAGCCCCTGTCAATAGCTACTGCTTTGATCAAGAGCCAATTTGGAGGAGCAAACTTGAAGTGCACGGAAAACATAGGAATAAAATGAAGCTAACTTCTCTTTAGTCCGGATGACATGATTTGAAGTGTGGTGGAAAGCAAATTGATGAAGGTTTACGGTAAGCCGTAGTACTGAAGTTGGATGTGTTACGTGTGAGCAAAATGTCGAGGAACGGAAGAGAATTGCATGTCTCAAATTAGAAAATAAACTGAATTTGAATTTGAAACTGACTTTTGTTGTTTGACTTCTAAATTAATGCTTCATGGGCGTGGTACTCTACCTCAATTACCCTTATTTTTTTTAGAAGCTCACACAATAATTGCATTACTTATAAGCTCCTACAGAGTAAGTTTGTTTTAGAAGCATAAAGACTTAATTAAGACATTATGATTATTCTGTCTGATCGAACTTTATGGACTCCATGTACAATAAACCTTACGAACTTTATTTTCAATTCAACTGTTTAGTTTTGCTTTTTTTTTAGTTTTTTATTATTATTTCATGTAAATATGTTTCAAAATGTATTTGTTTTAATTATGTATCGTGATATAAAAAATGTAATTAATTTGGCTCTCATTATTTAAAATTAAAATACATCTAGTTAACCATGAACGTGACATAATACCTGTTAACCATGGCAGAGAGATCAAGTATCGCCGCTTATCATACACTATGAACTGTATGTCTTATAAATGTAATTTGTATCTTAAAGGTTCTATACTATACTTTTAATTATTTGTATTTCTGACATAGTACAGAAATAAAATGATCCGAAACGAAAACACTACTCTGATGCCAAAAAAAAAAAGTCTGAAACGTATCAGATTTTAAATTACGCCCAAAGGGGCGTTTTTTACACATTTTGAGTGTTACCTTTATTTATTAAATATCATGTTCTTCACACTAAAACCATGAAATTCAATTCAAGAGAAATATCGGAAAATAATTTTAAAATGAGCTTAGCTTCAGAATTTCCAATACACAGTCACGCGCATTGGAGATAAAAATGTTTTTTCTATACAACGTTGCCAATTTTCGCTTTAAAATCATTGAGTTTGTTAATAAAAAATTCGTTAACATTTTACAAAATATGGAATCGATAATAAAACAAATTCCAATTCCAAATTTGGGCTTCCAGATGCCCATATTCGTCGTAGGATTACGTCATTCAGAACTCGATGGCTCTACGTACCGTTGTTTTATCACAATGCGAGAAACATGTATAGATTTTTACGGATTTTTCATTATTTAATTTCTTGAAATATAAAACAGGGCGATAATATTTCGTGGCAACAATTTGAAAAGTGAAACGGACATTCAGAGTGATTCAACGCAAAATCGAAGAACGAAAACAATAGTCCTTCAGGGACAAAGCCCCTTTTCACTAAAAAAAAAAAATAAAAGTAAAAAAATCTCAAAGATATCAGATTTTAAATTACGCCCAAAGGCGCGTTTTTTTAACGTTTCGTGTGCTACCTTTTTTTATTAAATATCATGTACTACGTACTCAAACCATAAAATTCAGTTCAAAATCAATATCGCAAAATCATTTTAAAATGAACATATCTTTAGAATTTCCGTAAGTCTCGTGCGCTGGAGATAAAAATGTTTTTTTTTTTCCGTACAGTGTTGCCATTGCTCGCTTTGAAATCATTTAGTTTGTTAATCAGAAATTCGTTGAAATGTTACAAAACATAAAATTGATAATAAAGCAAATTTCAAATTCAAAATTAGCGCTTCCAGATGCCCATATTCGCAGTAGGATTACGTCATTCAAAATTCGATGGCTCTAGGTTTTATCACAATGCGAGAAACATGCATACATTTATGCAGATTTTTCATTTTTTTAAATTTAATGCAGAGCGATAACATTTAGTGGCAACCATTTGAAAAGTGATACGCCGTTTTTGTGTTTCCGAAGCAAAATCGCAAAACGAAAATAATTGTCCTTCGGGATTAAATCCCTTTGGACTAAAAAAAAATCTTATGTGTACACCACATGACTTAATTTTACTGAATATTAAATTATACGAATTTTTTCTTGCATTTCATTTAAACTTATTGGATTGAGTTAAATATACTTCGACGATAGCGCATAAACCACAATATAATAAATGCATCTTTTAAAATTCCCTGCATTTGTTTACCATAGCGAAACTCTGGTGCTAGGTTCACTTAACAGCGTTACATCTCGT
Organism: Stegodyphus mimosarum; assembly: GCA_000611955.2. Lineage (NCBI taxonomy): Eukaryota > Metazoa > Arthropoda > Arachnida > Araneae > Eresidae > Stegodyphus > Stegodyphus mimosarum. The sequence continues at coordinate 198,935 of KK116981.1, forward strand.
TCATTTTATAACTCAGAACGTACAAAATGTTATATCATCTGAAGAATTATCCAATCGTTGCCACACATTCTATTTAAATAGTATGATAAATCTAAAAGGAGGTATAAATGAAATTAAACAAACAAAAAAAAAAAAAAGAAAGAGAAAAAAGAAAAGAAACAGTTTTTCACAGAACGATTTCGTATTTCTTATTCAATTAATTCAGTTCTCAATTAGCGACAAGGCAGAAATACATAAAAAATCAAAATATCTATATTTAAAATTTACGAAGTAAATCTTAAACACTAGTTTCCTCGAATAAATTTCAGAATGGATTAAGCATGATTTAATTCGCAACAATGAAAGAAGGCGTTTCCTTTACTGTTGCGAAGCTTAGTTTCCCTAGATTAGCAACAAAGCCACTGTTCTGCAAAGTTTCAAATGTAAACAAATATGTCTGCTATAGTAATAATAATCATAGCTTAGTCGCCCTTAAACAACATTTAAATTATCGATAATTCTACAAAAATTGCATGCAGATTTACTCAAGACATAAAACCTTAACCGGAAGATAAGAATAATGTAAATTTTTAAAGCAAAAAAGCACAATTTACATACATATTAGACTAAAGAAACTGAGATCACTGAGCCGAGTAACAGATTGGATACATATACATATATATATATATATATATACATATACTTATGTACGTTTGGTACGGCCGATTACAACCAAAATAGGAGGTGCACGTCAACCGTCCGACTAACAGTCCTATATAAAAAATTTCAAAGTTCTGAGGCTTCTCGTTTTTGAGTTATGCCAGATACATACGTACGTACGTACGCACAGACGCCACGAAAAAATCTCTTCAGAATCCATTTTAAATCAGTTTTATAATTTTTTTTTGGTAGGAAAAGAGTCCTTTATTGTGTCCTCACGTACAGATGTGACGCAAAAACGTCATTAAATTACATTTCATAGCTGTCGAAATGGGATATTTTCGTTGAAACGTGATACCCGAAATTTTTCGCGATTACAAAACTTCCTTTTTACTTTGTACAAGGAAGTAGGCTATGGACTCTGCTAATAATTGTTATATTATTCTTATTCTTGTCATCCTTATTATTGTGTTATAAATATTTGTGTATCAACTGCCTCTCACAGTAAGAATTCTCCAACTCAACCCACATGTCTCCAACTCAACCTGAAATTCTCTCAGTTACAAATTTAATCAGTATTTACAAGAATTTCGCAATAAATTTTAACTGTTTAAGAATTTCAGAATTTCAATGATTTATGTCATTCACTTTATTAGTACTCAACGTACTATATTGAATTCTATGTTCCACTCGCATTATTTAATTGCGAATTTCAACTAGTAGGATATTATGCAAGCTCGTTCTCCTCATGCAACTTAATTGTTTTCACCTTCTATGTAACTGCGGTGCCTAACACCAAGGTGCTTGGGTAATCAAACCCTACCCCACATGGAACAACTACATATAGTTTCGAATTATAAAAATTTTAACAAAATGTACAAGTGAAAATCAAGAATTGAAGGAAATACTTAATTGTCGACTAACATGTACATAAAAGTAATTCCAGAAAAACATATCATAACTTAACTTAGTTGCTGTATAAGAAAGCAGGTCAGGCACGTAGGGCCGTCGAGTGGCATAGATCTTTAAAGAAAGCACAGGCATGGCGAGGGAACATAGGTATATGCGAAACTTTTGGTGCCGCCAGGTGAAATAATGCATGCCATGTATATGCACAAAATACAATAATACAGTAATAACATATACATCTACACTATATAAAACATAAATATCAATCTAAATTATTACTCATAACAGCCCGAGGGCGCTTTATATACCTTGGATCATTGACGTCATAATTATAATTAACAATTACAGGATTATCAACGAACTCCTGTTTATCATAGAATTTCCACGCAAGGCGAATGTAGAACACCTTAAGATCTTCAATGTTAAGCTCCTTGTGGAGCTGTTTATTACGAACATACCAAGGAGCATTGCATATTTGTCGAAGTACCACATTTTGGGCAGCCTGTAACTTTTTGCGAAGAGATTTGCAGGAATACGCCCAAACTGGGCAGGCCTAACTGATGATGGGACGCAACATGGATAGAAAGAACGCTGTTTCGAGCGATTAAGGGGAATAGTGATGCTTTACGCGCTCGAAACTTACTAAGAATATGTGTAATGTGTAGATCCCATGTGAGAGATTTATTGAGGATCACCCCAAGATAAGGGACCCTTAACTGTTTTCACGAAACCTTGACTTCCCTTTCCACGGCCGGAGTGTCTCCGCCGTGGGTGCGTTCCCATCTTGATTTATTTGCATACGCGTTTGGCCTACGGCGTATGCAAAACGAACTGGTTAAAATCCTAATGTGATTGTGTAGCAGTATACCAGAGACTATTAGGATTAGGAAGTAATAAACGTATGTATACACAAAGGAAGTTTGCCTCTTTACAATTAAAATAGATCATTAACTAATTAAAAATATAGGAGAAACAAGCAAAAAAGTTGCAATTTATATCTTCTGTCATTTCCTAGCACTCGAAACGAAGGGTGATAAGAAAAAGTCTACAACCAACCAAAAATATATTACCCGTAAAAATATATTTAAATCGCCTCGTTTTGATTTAATTTGATACGACTGTTTCTTTTATATCAATTATTTATTAAACATGTTTATAAATATACAACTTCACAATATTTTCAGAGCCATGTCAAGATAGTGATTGCGAGAACGCCGGAAAATGCACCGGACACGGAGACTTCAAATTTTGCGAATGTTTGCCAGGGACAACGGGTAACCTATGCTCCGAAGTTACAGACTGTAACGAAACTGACTTTTGTGGCACAGACAACGATACCACGTGTATATATAACAGCACCCGAATAGCAGCTATGTGCCAGTGTTTGAATTCCAGTAAGCAGTTTGATTATCAGGAAAAAGTCTGCAGAGGTATGTCCTACATTCTCCTCTTTGTATTCTATATGGCATTAGGACTGATCAGTCAGTAAAAAAAATATTTGACGGTGACACTTTATGACTTCTTTGTTCGAAAAAGTGATGTGGTTTTTCACGTCATGTAGTTCATGTGAAAGTCATGTGGCTCGCTATTCGATTAAATTAAACACATTCTTTGCTGTAGTTCACTTAAAGTTACTCTCTTGAATTTCTTTAGAGATATATTTCTCATTATTAATTCAGTTCTCAATTTTCTCGGCAAGGCAAAAATACATAAAATCTGAAAACGTCTTGGCTAAAAAAATTGTAAAATAAATAAAAAATAATAAAAAAAATCTGAAAGATTTCAGATTTTAAATTACGTCCAAAGAGGCGTTTTTTTAATATTTTCTGTTCAATCTTTATTTATTAAATATCATGTTCTTCGCACTTAAACCATAAAATTCAGTTCAACAGCAATATCACAAAATAATTTTAAAATGAGTCTATCTTTAGAATTCCAGATACAGAGTTCCGCGCTCTTTAAATAAGATGTTTTTTTCCCCGTAGAGTGTTGCCATTGCTAGCTTTTAAATCGCTTGAGTTTGTTCATCAATAATTCTTTAAAGTTTTGCAAAATATGAAATAGATAATAAAACAAATTCCAAATTCCGAATTTGCGCTTCCAGATGCGCATATTCGGTTGGAAACGAATATTATTCAAAATTGGATGGTTCTAGGTACCGTTGTTTTATCATATTTGGAGAAATATACATGCATTTATGCAGATTCTTCATTATTTAATTTCTTTAAATGTAATAAAGGTCTGCAAGATTTGGTGGCAACAGTTTGAAAAGTGATTCAGACTTTTAATGCTTCTGACGCAAAATCGCGAAACGAAAACAATAGTCCTTCGGGGACTAAAGCCCCTTTAGACAAAATAAATAAATAAATAAATAAATAAAAAAAATAAAAAAAATAACATCTGAAAGATTTCAGATTTTAAATTACGTCCAAAGGCGCGTTTTTTTAACGTTTCGTGTGCTACCTTTTTTTTATTAAATATCATGTACTACGTACTCAAACCATAAAATTCAGTTCAAAATCAATATCGCAAAATCATTTTAAAATGAACACATCTTTAGAATTTCCGTAAGTCTCGTGCGCTGGAGATAAAAATGTTTTTTTTTTTCCGTCCGGTGTTGCCATTGCTCGCTTTGAAATCATTTAGTTTGTTAATCAGAAATTCGTTGAAATGTTTCAAAACATAAAATCGATAAACAAATTTCAAATTCAAAATTAGAGCTTCCAGATGCCCATATTCGCAGTAGGATTACGTCATTCAAAATTCGATGGCTCTAGGTTTTATCACAATGCGAGAAACATGCATACATTTATGCAGATTTTTCATTCTCTAAAATTTAATGCAGAGCGATAACATTTAGTGGGAACAATTTGAAAAGTGAAACGGGCATTCAGAGTGAATCGACGCAAAATCGCAAAACGAAAGTAATAGTCCTTCGGGACTAAATCCCTTTGGACTAAAAACTAGAAATGTTTGATGACGTCCGAAGGGGCGTTTTTTAACATTTTGTGTATCACCTTTATTTATTAAATATCATGTTCTTCGCACGTAAACCATAAAACTCAGTTCAAAAGAAATATAGCAAAATAATTTTAAAATGGGCATATCTTTAGAATTTCCTATACACAGTCTCACGTGCTGGAGATAAAAATGTTTTTTCTGTACTACGTTGCCGTTGCTCGCTTTGAAATCCTGGAGTTTGTTAATCAAAAATTCGTTAAAGTTTTAGAAAATACGAAATCGATAACAAAACAAATTCCAAATTTCAAATTTGGTCTTCCAGATGCCCGTATTCGCAGTAGGATTATGTCATTCAAAATTGGATAACTCTTCGTACCGTCGTTTTATGACAGTGCGAAAATCATACAGTCATATATGGAGATTCTTCATTATTTAATTTCTTTAAATGCAATACAAGGCGATAATATCTAGTGACAAGAATTTGAAAAGTGAAATGAGCATTCAGAGTGAAACGACGCAAAATCGCAAAGCGAAAACAATAGTCCTTCAGGGACAAAGCCCCTTTGGACTAAAAAAACAGAAAACAGAGTATAAAAATTTTTTTACAAATAGAGTTTCTACGCAAAAAGATGGAATTTGACCAGCGAGCGCGAAGAAAACGTTCTCATTGTACAAAACTGAAGTTAACGTTTGGTTACACCGTGCAAAAAGACCCTGAAGTTGGTGCACTAACTGACTTAATTAACTACTCTGCTAAGAGTGAGTTTCAGATGTAAACAAATGACAGCCACGTTAGGCTTAGTACCACTTAAACAACTTTTAAATTGTTGTTAATTCTACAACTGTTGCTTGCAAATTAACTAAAAGCATAAAAACCTTAGCCGGAATATACGAACAACATAATCACTTTTAAAGCAAAAAGTGCACAATTTACTAACGTATAAGAATAAGAAAACAGAGCTCATCGAGCCGTGTAACAGAGTGGGTATAATATATACGTCAGGTATAAAAAATACGATGGCGGCTTTAGAAATGATTGGCGTCCTCAAAATGAACTATTCTAGATTTGGTGCTAAGCACCTAAATTCATCTACTCTCCCAAATTCGAGATCTTTGCATCTTATATAATACTACTTGGAAAAGGTAACTAAAACTAAAATTAACCAATCATAGCTTGTCTCTACAATTGCATCCACTTCGGTATAAATACCGCTCGTAAGATAATTACGTCATTCCTTTCCTTAGCTTCTACTTTGCAAAGAACTCTGCGCTGCTTATGCTGACGTGTCCAAAATGCTGTTCTACTGAGCCGATTGTCGAAATTCAAATTCCGTTTTTTATGTCTCGAAAGCACGACTTAGGTTACATATAAACATAGCAATTTTCTAATATAGGTATTTTGACAGAAAATCGGACTTTTTCCGAAATGACATGCCAATTTTTTTTCCATATTTCGATTCGACGACACAAATTATGCAGAAATATTAAATTTTGTAAAATTGGTGCTAAATTTACGGAGAAATTTAAAAAGTTATCTTGGTCCAATTTTTTCAGTTTGAGCCAACAATCATTTATTTGGCGAACTTCTTAATTTATAGCAACCTATTTTTTCCCCTTTTTTATTGCGTACGAGCGGAAAAAAGATCCCATTCATTACTTTCAAATAATTTTAACAAAGTTAACGATAATTTTATCAAAATGTGTTAATTAACGTATATCTTAGAAAATTTTGAATAAAAAAATAATTGGAAATACGTCTACTTCAAGAAGATATTAAAAATTTTATAGCTTATAATACAAAAGTGTTTTTGGAAAATTTATAAAAAATGTTTAAAAATAGTTACTTCTCTTTAGTTAGTCATTAGTTAGTTCTTATTTCTTACATTTCGAGTTTAAGCCCAAGTGCAGGCTTTGCTGTACGCCCTGAGGAAGGAGCCGACTGTATATCTTTATTTGGTGTAAATAAAGGGTAATTAACCCTTCTTGAGTTTGCGTTACTGTTCTTGGATTTAAGGGATTATTCGCTTAGTAGTTCACCATGTTCCTCAATAGTTAATTTAATAGAATAGAAGTTAGGAACCCTGCAATATAAAATGTTGCTAATCAAGGAATCCTGTAAAATCCTGTCAAAATCCTTCATAGGTTAGATTAGGTTATATAATATAACAAAGCACACGGCGCTATCTGCATAAAGAGAAGGACGTCTTCATGGTGAAGTTTCCAAGGAAAACTGGCTGGTATTAACCCTGGACATGAGCTAAACCCGCGGAAACCAAACATGCAGTCAGTCTGTTCGACTGGGATCCGATTCAAGTCCAACTCCCAATATTCGGCCCACCAGCGGCCTAGCGGTTAAAGCCGCTGAACACTGGTAGTTCGGTCCGGGGCTCGAGTCCCGCCGAACGGGCTGGCTGCATCGACGTTTTCGTGGTTTTCCCAATGTGTAACGTGGATACGAGAAAGTTTCCCTTAAAAAGACCTCCATAGGGCATCCCTCCCTTTCCGTGTAGTGCCTAAGGGCGGAGCACGTTAAAAGAAAAAAAATTCCCAATATTTTGCTATTCTTAAGCACTCGGCCACTAAGGGGGCAATTTTACGAAGAATGAAACTTAGTAGATTGACGGTATGAACAAAACATGTATTGGCCATTAAGTGCCCACTCTCATGAGTCAGAACATAGTTCATATTATATTTTCCTTTTTTGTTTGAAATATTATTATATCTCCAGTTTCTTGATATTTCCAGAGACGTGCGAGGAAGGTGACTGCGAAAATGGCGCTAACTGTACCCTATCCGACGATTTTACATTCTGTGAATGCCTGCTTGGCACTTCAGGCGACTTTTGCTCAGAAGTTATTGAATGCAAAGATAATTTCTGTGGTACTCAGAATGATTCAATATGTATATATGACAGTTATCGAATGGAAGCTATGTGTCAGTGCTCGAATCGAAGTAAGGAATTCAATTACAAGGAGAAAATCTGCAAAAGTAAGTTTTTTTAGCCTATGACATTTTATTAATACATTCCATTTTTATAGAGCTACGCAGATTCCGTTTTTTTTAACGTAAAACGTTTTGTATTAAAAATTATATTTTACATCGCAGTTTCAATTTTATGCATTTCTGTGGTATCGTTGTTTTCGTGAAAATATATAAATATATTTGTAGTTTGAAGGAAAATTACTTTGAAAACAGTTATAAAATTAAACATGCAAATGTGTTATCCTTACGACTGTTATCGAAGCAAATTAATTGTTATGTAAAACGAAAAACCAAAAACATTGTAGTTCCTGTCTAAACTAAAAGTAAATTGAGAATAATCAACAACTTTGGTCAACAAACAAATCAACTTTGGTCAAAAAAGAAATAATATATAAATATATTTGTAGTTTGAGGGAGAAGCAAATTAATTTTTACGTAAAACGTAAAAACAAAAACATTGTGGCTCCTGTCTAAACTAAAACTAAATTCAGAATAATCAACAACTTTGGTCAACAAACAAATCAACTTTGGTCAGCAAAGAAAAAATATATAAATATGTTCGTAGTTTGAAGGAAAATTTTTTTGAAAACAGTTATAAAATTAAATAGGCAAATATGTTATCCTTACGACTGTTATCGAAGCAAATTACTGGTTATGTAAAACGAAAAAAGAAAAACATTGTAGCTCCTATCTAAACTAAAAGTAAGTTCAGAATAATCAACAACTTTGGTCAACAAACAAATCAACTTTGGTCAACAAAGAAAATATATAAATATGTTTGTAGTTTGAAGGAAAATTACTTTGAAAACAGTTATAAAATTAAACATGTAAATATGTTATCTTTACTATTGTTATGGAAGCAAATTAATTGTTATGTGAAACGAAAAAACAAAAAAAATTGTAGCTCCCGTCTAAACTAAAAGTAAATTCAGAATAATCAACAACGTTGGTGAATAAACCAAAAGAAAAAATATATAAATATATTTGCAGTTTGAAGGAAAATAACTTTGAAAACAATTATAAAATTAAATATGTAAATATGTTATCTTTACGACTATTATGGAAGAAATTTAATTGTTATGTTGTAGGGATTTATATTTATTTTAAATAACCAATTAAATTTAATTTGAAGTCGTTTCCTACGAGCCTTCATTCCCCTAACTGTCAGTGCCAGAATACTTAAATTTGATAGCGAGCGTGAAGAAATGCAAATTCTATCAGTGGGAGAAAAAGGTTTAAGTACCATGTTCTAGAAGGGAAAGTTAGAGTGTCTGGGGAAACTCTATGCGTATTGTAGCGTGAGCTTCGGCTTATATTGCTGGTTAAACGTGGTGTAACAGCTATCACTTTGGTGCCACTAGATTTATCAACGTTCTATTAGGAAACTGGATAATCTGAACCTTGTAGCCTAATTCTACTACTTTTGAATATCTTCAAATTTTGACTTTAGTTCTTACTGTTTCAGTTACCTCTCAAGCAGAGGCGTAGTGTGTTAACGCCCAGTTGACGCATTGTAAATAATTTAAAGAGTGTAATAAAGGGTAGTTATAACTTTCCTTCTGTTCAGTCAGTACTCTCAAGATTTCACACAAAAGGTACACAAGTAGGCCTTAGAATGTAAAACAAAAAAAAAGCAAAAAAAAAAAAAAATAAAAATAAAAAATTGGGGCACCTGTCTGAACTAAAAATAAATTCAGAATTAAAAAATAATAGAAAAATTTGCTTTGTGTTATAATTATTATAAAATACCTTATTAAACCTATGATTGTCTTGCCGTCACTCTCTGAAAAGCTCTTGTTAACTTCCTGTTTACCATAATCAAGGTCCTCCGAAAAACACTATAAATGAAATAAAACACTATATATAGAAATGAAAGCCAATATTCCTGAAAATTTTGCAAAAAGCTCTTATAACATGGAAATTACCACACACTTTCTTAATAATAACAAATAATATAAAAATAATTTTTAAAGTCAATTCCTGCTTAGATCAACAGCGAAAAATTTTATTTTAGTTAAATTTTTATTAACAATATTAAAATTTTTTCGTTTCTAAATTATGAAGGTGATGGCGGTCTATAATTTCTCCTTCTATCAGTCTCTTATAATGCTTCATTATTGCAAGGAACCTTTCCAGTGAGTTTCGAGCAATCCATTTTTTCAATTAACGTTCCATCTGATGATTTCACGCGACTCAAGGCGTGATCACTTAGTGATGATGCATGTCTTTGATGATTTCACTCGACTCAAGGCATCATGACTTAATCTTTAACGAGACAGATTATAGAACTGTAGTGAGATTTTTAACTGAAAACAACATTGAATTCAAATC
>KL816925.1:0-11480 GCA_000611955.2 Stegodyphus mimosarum
GCTTGGTGTAAAATGTTTCAAAATGGCTAGAAAACGTATATTTTTTGTGAATAATTGGCCAAATATATATATATATATAATATATATTATTGAATATGTAAAACATAAAATATATTTAGAATGACAATATTCCGTGTCAAACCGTTAAGGAGCCTGCGTACAAGTGCGAGGTTTCCGAGTCAAACCGTTAAAGGGTTAACTCCCGTCTTCGTTTTAAAAATAATACCAACATTTCTGGACTGCGTCACTTCTAGATTAATCTATACCACGAAGCTTGCGTAACGCTGACGGTGTAGCAACTGGGAACATAAACTATAAGAACTGAAACTTTTCTAACTAAAACCAAAATCTTCCTCTTCATGAGCTTCCATATTGGATAACTATGCACTTTAGCTTCTCTCTGTACGTACGTAACTTCGCTATGCTTGTTTCCTGTCCTAACAATATCAAAAATGTAAATGTTCTTGAATAGGCACGATTAGAGTGCCAAATGAATTGGGGCCACAAATGTCAGTTTAAATAAAAATAGAATTAAAACTGCCTCGACTGTCAAATTTCTTATTCATTGTGGATTGGCATTTCAGTATTCTTCTTCAATATGGATCTACGTTCTTTCTAGGTCTGAGTGTTCATGCACCAATACTTATCTGAAATTTGCTTTTATTACATATGTATGCATAGATTTTTAATAACATATAGTATTTGATTTTATTATCGAATGGATTTAAATATAAATAAATAAAATAATAATATAAATAAATAAAATAATAAATAAAATTTAAATATAATTCAAAAATAAAATTTAAAAACAAATTCAAAAATCCGTTTTAACATTTCTTAATTTTTTAGCTACACATTTCAATAGAATCATTTTACAACTCCTCCCATTTTTGATTCCATTTGTGCTTTTTCTGCTCATCCATAACAAATAATTTCGATACAATAAAGAGAGTGCAAATTAGTAAGCAGGTTAACAAAACAAAAGCATGAAAGGGAATGCAAAGTCGAGAATTCCGTTTAGAAAGGTATAGTTTTTGTTTCACTTTATTTTGATTGCTTAATTTTAAATTTTGATTTGCAAATTTGAAATTGCTTTTGACTGAAACAATATGTATTAACTGTGTCCTGAGCTTTGCGTGCAAGTCACAAGAAGAACATTAATTTTAAAATTGCGCTGTTTAGAGAGATTTATTATAGGTATATTACTAGTTTTCGGATAGAGAGGGGATATAACCAAATTAAAATCGAGAGCTAGGAAACTATTTCAAATTAAAATTAGTATTTGATTCGCATACTCTTTTTTATCTTACATGTTTATATATGGAATTGTTTAAAAATTGATCACTCAGCGTTGAAAATGATTTGCAGAATGACACAGCTTGTTTCTTAACATATTAATCGTAGGGGCAAATTTAGCATTTTTTATTCTCGAGAAGCTACTTTCTTGACATGAATTACAGAGAATAATAGGTGATGACGTTGATGGACCCTTTTGTGCTATTTACATCCTCATAACAAAGCAGTTGATTAAAGGAAGGTAAGCGGCAAAGTTGTTGGAAAGACAGTAAGAGCATGAACGTGATTGCGACGTGTATGTGAGGAAAATCCGATTTAGAATGATTATTCTCGCATATTCTAGGTTAAGAGTCAACCTTACAGATAAATCAAAAGAATGATTTTTCAAATGACAAGTATTTCTAACTTTAAAAATAATTTATTAAACTCTAGTGGTTTAAAAACATTAGATTTTCTTTTAACTTGTGACTTTAAGTTAGATGCTCTTTAGTCTTCCCATGATACATGCGGTGATGATTAAATTGAGTTATTTTTATGCATTTAGAGATAATGATTTCTTTTCTTTATTATACTTTTTAAACTTTTTAAGTTAAAATACATAAAAATCCTTTAAATTACAAGTCTTTTAATTAAATGCACGAAAAAGTAAAAAATAGATTTTTAACTACGATATTCATGATCAAATGCGAGAAAATATTTTTTATTTTGTAACTTAAATTGTTTTATATATTTTATGACTGGTTTCTGGTGAATATTAATATTAAAATTAAAGTATAATGATCTAATAATTAAGGTTTCAAAATTAAATCCGAAGATAAGGGCAAAAAATCAGTTTTTATTAGTGACATTATTTACAGCATTCCTTATATATTGATTATTCCAATAACCATGAAGATTGCCTGCAAAAGCCTACATGTTCTTTTTTTTTATCTGGTAATTTTCCTCAGCGAAAACAGATCAACAAAAATGTCACTTGAAAATATCACTTGAATTTCTTAATACCTAAACGTCATTTGCAGTGTGCCCAATCCCTAACAAGGATTTTTCTTTATGTTATCAACGCGGTACTGTTTGCTTAAAGATATACGCGGCTAATGAGCTAGCTGCATGGGTGCATGGGGTCTTCATATGCAATGAGAATACTGGCAAATTTCCCTTAAAAAGTTCTTAAGGAAGGCACCCTTTTCTTTAAGTAGAAAAGCGTTGGTATACTTAATCCTCCTTGTTATAGATTTATTATTTCTTCTAGACTACATCAAAACAATGTTTAATGAAACAACGGGGCAAATTAGTCAGAGTTACATAAATGTCTATTCTAAGCTCTTACGTAAAACGGGGGAAAAAGAAACAGACCAAATTGTTAATCATTTATGAACGGAAATATTCGGGAGGATATTCATGTGGAGAGAATTGAATGGAAGGAAAAATGTTACACAACGAATCACTATTTTGCATTTTGTATTTTACATATTTTTTTCAATTTAATTATTTGTTAACTTACTTACTACATTTCATTTATCATGTTAAAAACCATGTCCTTATATAGATAATTTTAATTAATTTTGCTTTATCGTGGAAAAATGTTCCTGTAAATTGCGTCAAACTCAGAAGGAGAACATTTTTTGATTATCGAAAATTGTATGTCTTTCAAGGAAATGACACCTATAATATAAAAGTTATTATTAAAAATTTTTGCAATTTCTTTAATCATAATAATAAATTTTGTTTATTTGTTTTTTTTAAATAGTTCGTAACTTGTCTATATTGAAATAATTTAGTGTTACATTTGTTTTGAAAATTCTTAATAACATTCCTTATTTTCAAGTTTTAATTTTTAGGCTTGTATTTTCAAAAAGCAAATATTAGCTTTTAGTCTTTTATTTTCTGTTTTATATTGTTATTTTGTTTCCAGTTGAAAATTCATTTTATATTTTGTTTTCTGTTTCTAATCTTAATTTTATGATTTGATCTCTTCGTAATATGTTTGGTTTAAATTTTTATGATACCTAAATTTCTGATTCTGTTTTCTCTGCTAACAGTATATTTTTTTCAAAGATTCCCTTAAAATGTGCCGTCTGTTTAATTTGTTTCCGAAATAATTTTTTGTAAATGTAATGTGTTATAAAATGTATACCTTTTTATACCTTAAGTGGATTAGTATTTTAACTCGATCTATACTCCTTTGACGTCTTTTTTTTTTTTTTTTTTAAATATGTAACATGGACAGAGCTACCTTTAGATAGATTTATTTCCTCTTTCCTCCCCCCCTTAAACTGTAGAACAAGGGAAGTTGAAATATACATAATTTTATTCAAAGAAAGCAATATAAAAGTCTGTTTACGCTATGTAAGTGTAAGATGCAGGAATCTGAAATTTTATGATTTGCATTTAATGCATAGTGTGTAAATTTTGCGTTTGTTCTTTATTTTCGAAGAAAAAATGCGTCAATAAATATATCCACTGTTAAATTTTATGAAACATACATTCTCATATTTACTATAGTTTGTACATTTTGAAAAATGTTCTTGTTTGATATTTGCATACGTTTCCTGTGAAATTGAAAAGATAATGATTTTACCACTATTTTATTTTATTGGAGGATTAAATTTAATTGTTAGAATACATATTCCCTTTTCATAAATGGTTCACCTCAGACTGCGCTTACTAATACATGGAATATGTACTGAAAAGTGCTGTTAATAATGCATCTTCATTAGGATTTATTAGTTTCAATAATTTGGGAGCGGAAAAAAATAATGTCATTACCTTGTTACTAATTTAAAGCTATATAGATTGCTTAAAAATCACATAAAATTCTGGAAGATTATTTGTTTTAAATTTATAGTGTCAACATATGGGCTCTATATTAAATTAAAATTAACTGTTTTGAAAATATTTATGATAAATTTCGGCAAAGGGGTTAGCTTTTACTCTAAAAGAGTATTCATATATTTACAGATACATAAGCATTAGTTTAATAGTTATCAATACTGACAGAATTTATAGTCTTACGGTAGTCACCACTTAATAAGATCGGGATAAATGTTACTTTTCGGGGCTTGTTACTGAAATTTTGAAGTCTCAGCCATCTGTATGCGAAATATGTAGCTTATTGTGTTGAAAAATTCCTTTAATGTTGCTAAAGCACAGCAAAATTGATTTTGAAAATTGAAATAAAATCATCAAATATAGCCGAAATAGAGTAGAGCAATTTAGAAATAACTGAAAAATATCGCCAAGTAACTATTTAAGTATCTTTGTTAAGAAATATTTCCCTACCCACCTCTCTGATCCTCCCTTCTTTGAAGGTAAACTGGTTTAGATATTTAAATATAAAGTTGGATAAGACAATTCATTTAATTTACACAAAATCAAATATACTATAAAGTAGTGGATTCATTATTAAGCACATGAAATTAAATCACTGCGCACCAAAAAATACGCAAAACACACGACAAATATTTTGTAAAAGTACTACAAAAGGAGGAATAGATTTGATATAAATAAACATGAATAAGTAAACAAAAAAAATTACAGCACAATAAAGCCAGCGAAATCTTAAGCAATAAAATTCAAAACGACAAGTGTATATGCATATCAATTTTTACACTAATATGGAAAAGTGATGTTATGAATCTTTGTATTTGAATCCAGCTGATTGCATTGCTGTTTTTGTGTATTTTTGTAACATTATATATCGTTTTATTAATTTTTTGTTCCGTTGTTGTGTTCTAGGGAGTAATTTCAGAATTTTTTGTGTAATTAAATTTGTAGCCACCTCTTTTGCATAGTAATGTTCATTTCTTGTATGTAATGAATTGTAGATATCGTAGTTCTAAATTCAACAATGTTGAAATTGTTAAAATGGTTCAGCGAGACCCCAGGAGGAAAAAATTCTCTTGTCAGGCCTTGGAAATTTTTTTTTTTTTTTCGCCTTGGAGGAAGAAAATTTTTGGCGATCTAATTAATGATATTTGGTATTTTCTAAGTGACTCTAGAAGTTTGGGAAAGTATATTTTTTTTAATTTAAGCAGCGATGTTTTTCAAAACTCCTAAAAGACTGAAAAATGCAATATAAATACGTTGCCGTTTCAGAGCAGGCTGCGGGTTGACGAGAGTTGGAATTTGCTTCGAGTTTGCTCAATGACTGATGTTGGTAATCTACAATATTTCTGGGGTGTTAAGAAGAATTTGCCTAATTTTTGTTGTTCTTGAATTATTTACAGATATTATGAGGACTGCGTTCAGTTATTAATTACAAAAAATTTCTCATTTCTTTCCGCAAACTTCCAGTAATTATTTGAAGAAATCTCAAACTCGTAGCTCGCAGCAGTATCACGTGCATATTCGAGTAAATATCTCCATTGAATAAAAATTAGTAAATAACAATAAATTTTTAAAAAATCAGTTTTTATTTTCTGTTCAATTGTTAATTCTTACGCCGCAAGAATACTTTATAAAATCTGATTCTCTTTGCGACATAAACTAATATAGATCCTACTAATGAACCTGGGGATGTCTCGCACAGGCGTGAAATAATACCAGCACAGAAGAAGGGTGAAAATAACCCTTTATTATTTTCAACTAAGAACAGAAAGGCGCATAATTCTTGCTTTACAATAACACCGACAACTTGAGGTGAAACTTAAGCATTGTTACAGAAATCAGTCCAAGTCTAAAAGGAGTAGTGCTGGACTAGCACTTTAATTTTCGGCCAACTAGGTTGACTCGACAAACCTACCCGGCGTATTAATTATTCAAATGACCAAAAGGAGTATCAGCAACTCCGCATAACAGCAAGGTCAGAAACGAAACGTGCGCCGGCTAGCGAAAACACGCTCTGAATAAACTCCAAGATTCACCCGTTTAAATATTCCCTTAGCTTAACTTTAAATTTACATCCTGGCGAGGTAAGCGTGGGGAAGTTGAGGAGTTCAGGAAAGATAACAAAAATTCAAACAATAGGTTATTTGAACTAAAGGAAGCCCTACAACTTGTTTATAGGATTTTTCAAATATAAACCAGAGTATAAACAATCACAAATTGGTTCTGAGTTACCTCTCCCACCACATGTGAAATCTACCTGCTTTACGAAATGTTATTCTCAAGCTTGGATCCTTAGTGAAAATGTCATTAGGTTTTTATAACTCTCATTTATTTTGGTTCATTTGCTTATGACAAAGCGCTGGAGGATTATCTGCCTAAGGAAGAGGGATGCTTTCCTGAAGGACTTTTTAAAGGAACTGGCTCTTATACATATTTACACATAGGAAAAGTAGCAAATTCGTCTAAGCAGCCAGCCCGTTCGCAGAGACTCGAACCCCGCATCGAACCATTATTGTTCAGCGAATTTACCACTCGGCTTCTGATAGGTACATAATTCTAATTTAAAATGATGATATACAACACATCAGTGTATGGATGAGTGCTTCAACAATATTTTAGCAAAAAAGATCAATTCAATACGTTTTACAGCTTTAGTATATCTTCTTGGAAACCAAGGATCAATCAATGTCTCGACAACTCTGGGATCAATCAAGCAACTGCAGTACAAATCTTCGATCAGGCTATATTATAATTTCAAAGATCAAAAAATATTTCTTATATGTTTTCTCCCTCATTTTCTACTTTTCTGTTTAGATGTTTTCTGTTATCTTTAGCTGAAACTAGCGGAAGTACGCGATGCCAGTTAAATTAGATTGAGAGTAATGCATCTAACAACAGAGAGAGCGATACTTCTAATAACGATGCAAAAAATAAGATTCATAGTCATACATTTTTCAGTCTGTGTGCGATATGGAACGCACATAAAAAATTTCTATCGAAAAATAAGCTAATTCTCTCTCATTATATCAGCAGCAATGGCACGTAGTTTTCAATGATTTTCCTCTTTCTAATCAAATGGTCGTAAAAGCCCAAGTTCTTTCCAATATTTCACCTGTATTCAATTTTAGTCGATTAAATGTGGCGCATTTTTCGAAGTAACGCATTTCTATCTCCAACGTGCGACACTGTTGCCACTCGGGAAAATGAGTGCGAAAATTAGCACTTTCAGAGTTTTTAATTAATATTTCGCTTGATTAAAGTCGTATGATACTGAAAATAGCCGAAATGGCTTCCAACGAATTTTTGAAATCGGGAATAATGTATTTAATGTTTGGCAATGCTATTTTTATTTCATCGTAAAACTTCGAAATTTTTTATTAACAAACTCTAGAATCTGAAAGCGATCAGTGGCAACAACTTTCGAAAGAAAGATTTTCATCTCCAGCTTGCGAGACTGCTGCCATTCGGAAAAATGAGGGCGAAAATTATCGTTTTTCCGAGTTCTTAATTAATATCTCTGATTTTGGCTTTTTCTTTTTTCCCAGGAAAAAAGTGGACGTCGATCTTTTCCAGGACGCAGAAAAGAATTGTAGAAAGTTTTCTGACGATAGCTATAGAAGTTAGTGACTGAGTTATTAGAAGACAACCAAACACACAGACTTTCTTTTACATATATATAGATGACATTTGTTTTGCTTTCAATCGTAATTGTTACTGAAATGTGTAGGAACTCTAGAAAGAATATGAACAAAGTTACAGATTTAATACCTGCTTCTTTCTCCATGCATTGTAAGAAATTTAGTGGTAGATTTGTGCATTCATAAAAATTGCAATAAACTATAGCATAATTTTTAAATAATATAAAATTTGCATAGCGTAATAGGTAGCTGTCCCCCTCTTTGAATTGTAAAATTCATAAGTGTGCTTTAGTTCTTAAATAATAATAATATTTTCTCTCTATATAGGAATATTTCTAGCTCGGAATATGTATTCCGATCTTTTCAATTTCTAGATGTAAGGCCTAAGAGAAATGTTCCAATAGACGGATGAGGAAGGAAGAAGTATTTAATTTTTTTTTATTTGTTTAAAGAGGTAACAAGAAGTAATGAAATATATCAGTTACGTAGCTTAAGTTGATAGCATTCATATAAATGTCTCAATAAAAAAGGTACTTGAAAGATAGATATTGGAAATAGTTATTCACATTAAAAGCCAGGACAATAAATAGGCTTGCTTATTTCAGTATTTAACGTGGTAATGGAACATGTGGTTACCTTACGCGGTTCAATGAAAATCATTCAGAGGAATGGGATTGACTTCACATTCAAGATTCAAAGAAATATATCATTCATCTCCAACTTGAAAGGATATCATTCATTAAGCAGATCAATGGAGGGTTTGTCCCCATTAAAGGCTGGGTGTTGGTTTCCAATGAGCCATAAATGAAATCAACTCATCCTTGTCTAGTTCATTTCTAGGATGTTATCCGAAGCACTCGGAACAAGGGAATGAGTTTTACCAAGGGCGTCGTTACGGCGGAGAAGATTAATGATTGGACCATGTGTCCCTCCTCCGACCCCCAATCACGTTTAGGGTGACTTGAAGGAATGTGAAGGTTCAGGGGACCGTCGAGTTAGGGGGTCGGCGGCGTCTTTAATCATTTCATCTTCCAGAGCACGTGCGACCTGTCAACGAGCCGCACACATCCGAGGGGTAGTTTACGGTTTTGTGGCCAATTCGTTCCACCAATGGACGTGCATCAAAAGTTTAAAGAGCTGCTTCCGTTTGTTTATAGTTGGGAAGAGAGGGGAACACTCGAATTCGAAAGAAGCGGCTGTAAACTGGTTGAGGACGTGGTGGTTTACGTGCAATAAAAACAGTACGAAAAAGGCAACTGATGTTTTTTATGCTCGCCGCAGACGGAAATAAAATGCTTCAACTCTGAAATATTCGGAAAATTAAAAGAGGATGTTGTTTTACGAAGTTTTAAGAGAGTACTCTGCTTTTACTTTTTTTTCCTCGGGAAAACTAAAGTATTTGATTTTCAGTAGCTTCAGAGCTGGGCATTTATAAGCTCAAAAACAATTTCCATCATATTTTAATTAGCAACTGAAACCAGTTATTAGTAAAATAATCTTTTACAAAAAAATAATAATTGGTTCATAGTTTAGGTTAAAGTAATACGAAGAATAAGTATTAATTTAGAAGTCAAATAACAAAAATCTTAAAGCTTTCAGATTTTACATTACGCCCAAAGAGGCTTTTTTTAACCTGTTGTGTGTTACCTTTACTTATTAAATATCATGTTCTTCCCACTTAAACCATAAAATTCATTTCAACAGCAATATCTCAAAATAATTTTAAAAGGAGCATATCTTTAGATTTTTCGATAGATATTTCCCCTCCCCCCCTGTACATTGCTCGCTTTAAAATTGTTGAGTTTGTTAAACAAAAATTCGTTAAAGTGTTACAAAACATGAAATCGATAATAAAACAAATTCCAAATAAGGGCTTCCAGATGCCCATATTCGGTGGAGGATTACGTTATTCACAATTGGATGGCTCTAGGTACCCTTGTTTTATCACAATGCTAGAAACATATATACATTTATGCAGATTCCTCATTATTTAATTTCTTTAAATATAACACAGGGTGATAATTTTTGGTAGCAACAATTTGAAAAGTGAACTGACATTTATGGTGAATCAACGCAAAATGCCAGAACGAAATTAATAGTCCTTCTGGGATAACTCCCTTTGGGCTAAAAACAGTTATTAGTAGAACAATCTTTTGCCCAAAACCGGGTATTACATATTTATGTGGGGGGGGGAGAAAGAAAGAAAGAAAAACTGAAATGGATTTAAGTCGAATTTATGCGATCTTATTTGTACCCTAGGGCCTATTTTTAACCTATACAGAAAATAATACGTTGTTCTAACACAAGGGTTTTCAACAATAGAAGGGGAATTCTCCCTCAGGGAGGGAATTTCATAGTTTCAGGAAGGATGAGGTTTTGATTCCTGAAGTTATTCGCTGTCAAGTTTGGTTTATGACTATAAAATTACTTTTATTCAAATTTGGGTATTTATCAACATTTTTTATATCTTTCGTTATTTAATTTATAAAATGGGTTAAAAAAGAATCCAAATCTAAATAAATATGTGCCATGTATGTTTGTAATTTTGGAAAATGTGAGGGGGGAGTAATATAATGACGGTGAAAGGGATGTACGAGACAAAATAGTTTGAGTACCACTTATCTATCATTTTCCGAGATCCGCAAATTATTACAAAATGAGCAGAAATTCTACTTAATTTGCTTGTTTTTAATGATACCGTGTTTGAAGTAGTTTGAGGTAGTTTTAACTTAAATTTCTGTTAATTTTTTAAACAGCTAGTTTCTGTATGAAATCTTTATTTAGTGTATCATCAAAGACATTTTAGTATATTTTCTTTCCAGGCTATAAGCATAGTTTTGAATGAAATGGATAACGAAAGATAAAAAGCACATTGGTAATTTTTCTTCTTGCTTTTTCCCTCTCTATTCTCGTACATTTAGGTAGTATTAATAATAACAATTATATTAATGCATTAAAAGCACTAAGAGTTAAAAAATCGTACTCTGAAATTCCGGAAGTTGCCTTTTAAATGCACTGTATATACTAAGGTAATTTTGCGGGATGTAAAGTAATACACAGACGGCTTTTCCCACAAAATTTTATAAAAAAAACCGTGTGAAACAAATTGCTTCGTTAAATGTTTATTTTATTTATTCAATAGTCCAAAGAGGCTTTGTTCCTGAAGGACTGTTGTTTTCATTTTGCGATTTTGCGTCAGAAACATTAAATGTCGGTTCACTTTTCAACCTGCTTCCCCCAAATATTGCAGCCCTGTATTATATTTAAAGAAATTAAATATTGAAAAATGTCTATAAATGTACGTATACTTCTCGCATTGTGATAAAACATCGTTACCTAGGGCCATCACATTTTGAACGACGTAATTCGTCTGCGAATATGGGCATCCGGAAGCCCAAATTTGAAATTTGGAATTTGTTTTATTATCGATTTCATATTTTGTAAAACTTTAGCGAATTATTGATTAACAAACTCAAGGTTTTCAAGGGAAGCAATGGCAATGTTGTACAGAAAAAACATTTCTATTTCCAGCGCGGGGGACTGTGTATAGGAAATTCTAAAGATATGCTCAGTTCAAAATTATTTCGAGATATCGTTCTTTAACTGAATTTTATGGTTTAAGTGAGAAGAACATGATATTTAATAAATAAAGTTAACACACAAAATCTGAAATGTTTCAGATTTTAAATTACGTCCAAAGGGACGTTTATTTAACATTTT
>KK116983.1:648-15722 GCA_000611955.2 Stegodyphus mimosarum
TGTAATTATTAAATTTAATATATATATATATATATATATATATATATCCTAAGTCGTGCTTTCGAGACATGAAAAACGCAATTTTGTTTTTAATTATTAAATCTAATATAGATAAATCGCGCTTTCGAGACATGAAAAACGCAAGTTGAATTTTATCAATCGCCCAGTAGAAAGGAAGATACAGACCTTAGAACTGCCATTTCTTTTAGGGTGGCGCAGTGTACGTACGTACAGACGTCTCGAGAAAAAAAAAAAAAGAAACTCTTCTGAATTCATTTTTAATCCATTTTACAATCCGTTCTGGGAAAAGAGTTCATTATTCTGTGCGCACGTATAGATGCCACGGAAAAAAAAAGTCATTCAAATGGATTCGAGAGCGGATAAAATGGCTATTTTCGTTGAAATATGATATCCGAAATTTTTCGCGATTACAATGCTTTATTTACTTTGTACAAGGAAGTAAAAAAAGTAAATAAATAAATGCAACAGAGCTAAGGCTGGTCAAAAGAAGTTTCTTTCATTGAAAATACGATGGATCAACTTCAGCTTTTTCCAGAAATTCACAGCTTCGTCTGTGGGCCCCTCGAAACGAACCTTGTCCAATTCCTCAGCAGAATAACTTAATAGAAGTGCTTCATTCTGCCAGTAGTTCGTCTTTCCGGAATGAGATCGTTTCATTCCGCATCGCAGATTTCCGATATCCCTAAACGAGCGGTATTCGAGGAAAAGCGACAATCTCAACAAGGTATCACTTCCCCTGCTGCTTCCTCCTCACATCTCATCCCTGTTTCGGTAATTACTATTGATTAGAGAGAAGCAGAAGACTCTGGATTAATGCGCACCAATCGTAGACACGGATCATTCTGTTTACCCTATGAAACGAATACTTGGAGATCACCACAAATTCCTACTTAAAAATGAATCAAGTGGGTTGGTATACAATAATGTTTCTACAATGCAAGAATACAATAGACAGCAATCTACCAGTTATATACTTATACATCATTTTCATTTTTTTTTAATGTCTGAACCTTATTTCATCGGTTGTAAATAACTTTACAAAAGATAAAGCTATACAAAGTACTAGTAAATTAATCGTAAGAAAACGTACTACTAAATTAATCGTTAAAAAACTGTTATTAGAAACTAAGATCAGAAAATTTGTTTACACGATACGTTTCTGAGCAAATAGCGATTACTTTTCATACTTGGAGACAAAAATTCCAAATTCTACTTTATCTGATGAAAGGAAATCATTAAAAAATTAAATAAATAATTTTAAAAAAATCTAAAAGGCTTCAGATTTTAAATTACGTCCAAAGCAACGTTTTTCCAATATTTTGTGTGTTACCTTTACTTATTAAATATCGTGTTCTTCGCACTTAAACCATAAAATTCAGTTCAAGAGCAATATCGCAAAATAATTTTAAAATGAGCATATTTTTAGAATTTCCGATACATAGTCTCTTGTGCTGGACATAAAAATGCTTTTTCTGTACACCATCCCATTGGCTTGCTTTGAAATCTATGAGTTTGTTAATAAAAAATTCGTTAAAGTTTTACAAAATACGAAATCGGTAATAACACAAATTCTAAATTTGGGCTTCCAGACGCAAAACCTATATTCGGGTGGAAACGTTAAAAATTCAAAATTTGATGGCTCTAGGTACCGTTGTTTTACCACAATGCGAGAAACATACCTACCTATATGCAAATTCTTCACTATTTAATTTCTTTAAATACAATAGAGGACGATAATACCTGGTGGCAACAATTTGAAAAGTGAAACAACGCTTTTAGTGAATGAACGTTAAATGCCAAAACGAAATTAATAGTCTTTGTGGGCAAATTGCCCCTTTGGACTAAAAAAAATATGAAAGCTTTCAAAATTTATATTACACCCCAAAGGGGCGTATTTAAATTTTTTTCATTAAATATCATGGTCTTCGCACTTAAACCACAAAATTCAATTCAATAGCAAAAACCAAAATATTTTAAAAGAGCACATCTTTAGAATTTCCGAGACACAGTCTAGCGCGCTGGAGGTTTCCCCCTCCCTCCCCTGTACAGTTTTGCCATTGCTTGCTTTGAAATCGTGGAGTTTGTTAATCAAAAATTCTATAAAGTTTTACAAAATACGAAATAGATAATACAACAATTTCCAAATTCGGGCTTCCAAATGCCTATATTCGAGTGACGGACTACGTTATTCAAAATTTATGTCAAAAGAAAAATTATTAAAAAAATAGGTACCGTTGTTTTTTCCCAATGCGAGAAACATACATACATTCAGACAGATTCTTCATTGTTTAACTTCTTTAAATATAATGCAGGGCTCTAATATTTCGTGGCAACAATTTGAAAAGTGAAACGCCGTTTTATAGTGGACGACGCAAAATGTCAAAGCGAAATTAACATCCCTTCTGGACAAATTGCCCCTTTGGGCTAAAAAATTGACAAATGTTAACAAATTAGTGCTTCAGGCATCCATAACGTCGAGATTTAATCAGCAGCTGAACATGGATTTAAGGTTTGAAATTCTTATCCTATCTACTTTACGCTACATAAATTATCAAGTTATAGTGTATCTGCCTCATGATTTCACACTGCGAATTCAGTTCACGAAAATTCCAGATAAAATTTTGTCCCAGGTAGCAAGGGACAAAATTTTAACCCGATTAATTGCCGGCAGATCATAAGGATTTTGTTGTAATTCGGAAATTTACCACACAACAAATAAAATCTCAATTTATTAAGCAGATAGCGTGTTAAGAAATAACGTGTTACTGACTGAAATTTAATAAAAGTTCCCTACCCCCTTTTTTTAGGTGCTTGCTCCAGGATTATGGAGATTTATCTCGGAGGGGGGAGTTGTGTTTGTTCTTTACAATGCATTAGTTAAATTATAACTAATTTCCCTCCTGCATCTATTCATGTCGCTGCTGAGCCAAACTCTCGGCAGTTTCCTTGCATTATGAACTGAAGACAAATAAACTAGAGAGAAAGTGCAGTCAATTTCGAACGGAAGCAGAAATGAGCGCTGCTCACTGTATTTGTAATTAATCTCCTTCTATCATAAAAATTCTTGGTAAATACTAATGAAATATTGTTGTGTGCGCACGGGTTCGTAAAAGATTGAATGTACATAGCTCCGATGACAAGTTCATAAAATTTATTTTATCAAAACACTTTAGAGTTCTGGAACTTTTTACAAAAACAGTCGTACAACTCTTCACAATATCACAGAGTACAATAAGACAGACAGACAGAGTAGTCACACTTCAAACTACTCTTAAACGGTTACAGCTACACAGAACATCAGTTACAGTTATTCAGTTACTATGCCTATTACGGTGATACAGAGACAGGACCAAATGGTCACTAAATAGTCACCAAGTTTGGCGATTCCTCCCCAAATTTGGCGACAAAATTGTTCGCCAAAACCGTTGCTAACTTGGCAGTATCTTGCCAAATTAGCAAGATTAGATCAATGTTAAATAGATTTGACCCTGTACTCTTACTTTTCCGGCAAACTTTGCTTCTTAAAAATTTTATGTTACATTATACAAAAAATAAAATAATAAATTAATTTTCAGTAAAAAAAAAAAAACAACTATAAAAAAAAATCTGAAAGATTTCAGATTTTAAATTACGTCCAAAGGCGCGTTTTTTTAACGTTTCGTGTGCTACCTTTTTTTATTAAATATCATGTACTACGTACTCAAACCATAAAATTCAGTTCAACAACAATATCGCAAAATCATTTTAAAATGAACATATCTTTAGAATTTCCGTAAGTCTCGTGCGCTGGAGATAAAAATGTTTTTTTTTTCGTACAGTGTTGCCATTGCTCGCTTTGAAATCATTTAGTTTGTTAATCAGAAATTCGTTGAAATGTTACAAAACATAAAATCGATAATAAAGCAAATTTCAAATTCAAAATTAGGGCTTCCAGATGCCCATATTCGCAGTAGGATTACGTCATTCAAAATTCGATGGCTCTAGGTTTTATCACAATGCGAGAAACATGCATACATTTATGCAGATTTTTCATTTTTTAAACTTTAATGCAGAGCGATAACATTTAGTGGCAACAATTTGAAAAGTGAATCGGGCATTCAGAGTGAATCAACGCAAAATCGCAAAACGAAAGTAATAGTCCTTCGGGACTAAATCCCTTTGGACTAATAAGGAATACAAAAATTTCGCATATACTTTCACTAAAATTATCTGCCTATGTAAAACATTCGTAATAGTATTGTTACGAATTTCGTATTTAATTAGACATTTTTAGTGGAATCATAATTAAAATTGTTTTATTTCCCCGTGCAATGCAGCGCGTGACAAATTTTAAGAGAAAGCTACGCCGGAAAAGTAAAAATACAAGAGCACGTGCATTTAACATTGAATATAAGTTTATCTTGGTAATTTATATTTAATTTGAATAAATGTAATTGACTAGCCGTAACCGTAATTCTACTCTTTTTGCTTTCCAGAAATTGTTAGAACTGTCTCGAGTAGCCCATTTAAAAAGCTATAAAAGCCGGACAAAAACATCTCAGCTCAGTTGTTGTTGTTGTTTACTTAGCTGCTGTAATTTTGTTGATCGGATTAGCTTTCTCTGCGCTTTGGATTACGTTTTATTTAACGTTTTAGTAGTTTAAAATATAGCTACTGATTATACTGCGTGATATTGTATGAATATCTTTGAAGAAAAACCCAGCGTTTTGTTATATTCTTGTTATAAGAATAAATTTTATTAACATTTTATCGGAATTGTGCATTCCTTCTACTACGAACCGCTATGCACGCAAAAATATGTTGTTTTGTTAAAGGAGTCCTCTATTTTAGACTAGATTAATAAACTGTATTATTGAAATCCCTCTTTAGCTGACCCACTGTGAAGAACAGAAAAGGTAAGTTTTACCTCTGTCCATATCATTATCGATCTCCTAAAAAATTATGATTAGACTACATTTTCGGGAAGTTACTTGATGCTAACATTCGCTTTTTGTTTGCCTAAGAAGTTTATTTGTTACAAATGGAAAACTTGGATAGTATAATGAATTTAGTAATAAATATTGTTGCGTGCGCATGGGTTCGTAATAGATTGAACGCAAACAGGTAAAATTATAAATTCAAAAAATTTATTTTTTATCAAAAAAAGGTATTTCAGATCATTGGATTTTCCACAGAAATATTCATATAAGTTTTCACAGCAGGGTTGCCACACAAACAGGAGAATGAAATTCCCTGACTTTTCCACGTGTGTTTTAAGAAAATTCCAGTCTATTCGCGTAATGCACTTTGGTTGCGTTAAGAGGTAAATTATACCACTTGAAAACACAAAAATTTGCCAATTATATAATCCCCAAAGCATTACTATTATCACTATAATAGGAGTTATTTTCTCCACTGAAGTTTGAGATTAGAATTTTCCCAATGTGGATTTAAAAATGTCTTTTTTCGCAAACATTTTGCAGCTAAATGAAAGAAAGAAATCTATTTAATGATATTTTAAAATAAATTCAGGTATTTTATACTTATTTAGCAGCATACATAAGCAAAAATTATCTGCATTAAATTTCGTGATGTTATGTCATCATACAGCTAGAATTAATTTCAGGATTATGCCAGAGAAAATTTCCTGAAATTTGAAAGTATTATTTACTAACAGTAAATAAATTTAGGGGGAAGAAGCAGCATTAAATGATACGAATAACATTAAAATGATAAAAAACTGAATTACAATAATCAACGCTATTTTGGAGATTATAGTTATATTAAATAGTTAGTCTAGATGACTGATTACCATTTTTTATATTCCTATTATTAGTTCACACTCTCCCTATATCTTATTCAAATTTTCAAGCGTTGATAAAATACTTCTTATTCATCCACTGAAGTTCAAATGCATTCTTATAAATTTATAGTGGATGACACTTGATGTTAATACAGTTTTTCCCATATTAAAAATTTTTAATTTAATTTTTTTTCTTTTTTAAAATTTTTCTTTGTTGACCTAAGTAGGAATTGACTTTAAAAAAATATTTTGCTTAATTATTTTTCAATCGTTAAAAAAATGCTTTTTATTCATCCACTCAAGTTCAAATTCATTTTTTTTTTAAAATTTGTAGTGGATGATACTTGATGTTAATACATTTTTTCACATATTAAAAATTTAAAAAATATTTTCTTTGTTGACCTACGTAGGAATTGACTTTAATTTTTTTACATTACTGCAAAATGACAAATAAGGCATTTATTAAAAAGAAAAAAAAATGTTTAAAAGATAATTGGTAAAATCCTATTATATGCTTGGCCTTGGCACGATTTTGAAAATTTCCGCCAACACCAAAATGCCCCGTTTACTGCTCATCATCATAATGTCGCCAAATCCCGTGTGTACCGTAAATGGAGGTTAGAATAGAATACATGAAGGTCATAAGGCTGGCTTTGCCAGCTAGGGACACCTGGGCTGCGCCCTATATCAAACATTCAAACATGGAGGCTATTCTAACCTCCATAGTACCGTATAGTAGGATTAAACCCATTTTGTTTTATATAATAATACGTATTTTCTTTAGTTCTATATGCACTGCACATGCGCATGCTAGTCTCTCGATTCTCGAGGTTACTGGAAACCAAAGTTACTGGAAACTTGCTTTGCTTTTCTAAAAGGTACTCAGATTGCAGCTGCGAAAATTGGCTCTATGTCAGTTGCCCGAGTGACGCTCACGCGCGCCAAGATCGCTTCCAACGCCAAACTTTTTTTTTGGAGGCGAGGGAGATCGCTGTATGAAATTCTCTGACTTTTTCAGATTTTGACTAAAATATTTAAATTCCCTGACTTTTCCCTGAATTTTTTAGTCAATTTTCGAATTCCCTGACTTTTTCCGATTTTCCAGGTAGCGTAGCAACTCTGTCACCGTATCACACAGCTAAACTTCAAACTACTAAGAACGCTAAACACAATGCAATAATGCAAAGCGCACCTAAAGAGAACACTAATCCGATCTCACGCTGAAATAACAACTCGCAACAACAACAACAACTGACTAAGAGCAGATGTTCTTTCTCTGTCCTTATATAGGATTCAAACGGCCGCCGAGATATTTCTAGTACTTTCTGCTTCTCGAAATTACTAGAAAGCAATATGAGGGTCGAATTACGGTTGCAGCTAATATAGTGATCAAATAAATTTATTCCATTACAATCAATACCTATTACGGTGATACAAGGAGGCCGGACCAAACAGTCGCCAAATGACCGACAAGTTTCGCGTTTTTGCGATTTCTCGCCAAATTTGACGCCAAACACGTTGGCGATATCTCGCCAAATTACCGAGATACCCATTTTCTGAATGTTAAATGCACCTGCCTCTGTATTATTATTCTACCCGCATAGTTTCTCTGTCTAGAATCTGTTACATTACACAGAAAAATACAATCATTTCACACATAATTGCACTAAAATCTATGTACAAAATTCGTAACAATATTATGCCAAAGGACAAAAAGCGATTTTTGCTTAGGCATAGACGTTCATGTATTAACAAATAAAGACAACGGAAAGCAACGAAAAACACGTGAAAAAAGGAACCATTCCCACTCAACTTTGTCACTCAACCTAAAGACCATTTCTCCAACATTACCTTTAATTAGGAACTACAAAGACTCTTTCCTCCATTGTTAGGTAGCTCTTCACAAACTAATGGGTGCTTCAGAATTGTTAGGTTATTAAAAAGAAATCCAATTTGTAAAAGTCACTAAACACACACTTATAATAAGAACACAAAAACAGTTCCAACAAAACAAGACGGGACTGTCATAGGAAGTCTCATCTCCAGGAGCTTACAGGCTAAAGCGGTCGCTCATTTTCTTGTCAAACCTCTCGCAAGAAAATTTAAAGAATCGCTCCTGGTGAAAACAAAAGAAAGCTTCCTGCTCCTTTCCAAAAAACGGACGCTAAGTAAGTAATTAGTCTGGCTTGCGGTCTCTCGAAAAGCAATATTTATCGAAAAAGAAGCAGTGTCTCACTCGATGGAGAACACAGCGGATGTGATCGTGTTTTGATGCTATTTGTCGTTAAGAAGTTCTCAGAATGCTTTTAAGAAAAGCTGAGTAAGGAAGGGGGGCAAGGGTAAGAATTATTCTTTAACGGGGGGTCAGCATTTCAACCGATACACCTAATTTTTTATTTATTCTAACAAAAACTCATTATCCGTTAAACAATACACATCTTTGACGATTACTGTATTTGTGAACGAAAAAAAAACAAAGATGGGATAACAAATAAGAGGACGTACACGTAAAAGATAAAAATGTCCTTATTTATTTTGTTAACAACAAATTTGTTTTTATATTTTGTGTTATCTGCCTCCTCCCTCTTTCCCCAGCATTATTTTCGCTAGTAGTTATCATCACTAAGGAAACAAAATGAAAACTACGAGTTTAAAAACTCTTCGCAGTTAACATACGATAGACCTGTTAAATGTTTATGTTCTTATTATTTCAGATATTTACGAAAAATATATTCACGTACACCGTGGAATTCTACGAAATTTCGAAATGCAGTTAAAATGTAACCAAGTACTAAACAGCTCCAAAATTACAAGAAAATTAATAAAGCAGAAATCAATGTAATCTGCTAATCAAAACTGTTAAGAGATTTTGATACATAATGGTCTATTAGATTTACAAACAAACATTATTTCAAAACAAAATTTCAGATTAAATGCTTTTAATAACGCACTTCAAATACAGAATTTCTTGAACGAAAATATCTATTCCTCCTACAAATTATTTTTATACCACAACGATTACCTTATTTTCTTAAAATAATTAATCTTAGCCCACAAGGGCTATTAGTCTCGAAACAGCATTTTGCGTCGAATCACTATAAACGGCTGTATCACTTTTCAAACCGTTGCCACCAAATATTATCGCCCTATATTATATTTAAAGAAATTAAATAATGAGGAATGTGCATGAATGAATGTACGTTTCTCACATTGTAAAAAAAACAACGATACCTAGAGTTATCCGATTTTGAATAACGTAGTCCTCCACCCGAATATAGGCACCTGGAAGGTCGAATCTTGAATTTCGAATTTGTTTTATTATCTCTTTCATATATTTTAAACTTTAATGAGTTTTTGATTAAAAACTTCAACGATTTCAAAGCGAGCAGTGGCAACACACTATACAGAATAACATATTTTTATCTCTAGCGCGAGAGACTGTCTATCGAGAATTCTAAAAATACGCTGTTTTTAAATATTTTTAGCCCAAATGCTCTCGAAACGTGTATGCATGTGAGAGGGGGAAAAAACAAAAAACTTAGGGCTTAATATAAAATGCGAAAGCTTTCAGATTTCATCAGAGCATTTTTTTTTTCTTTAAATATTTAAATTGTTCATCAGACTTAATATGAAAACAACAGTTCCCTTTCTGTTATACTGCTTTTAAGAAATCCTACATCCATATGCAATAATCAGATTTCTGGCATTTCCTAGCGGCTCTTGAAATCTAAAGAGAAATTGATAAGCAACGCCCATTGCATGACGTCACAAATGTATGACGTAAGATTTACACGCAAAAGGGAGAGGAAAGTTTTCCAGGGTTTGATGCTAATGAGTTAGACGAGATTTAAACGGGATTTTAAACCCCTTCTAGTATCCACACCGCCGAACGCAAAGGACGGAAAATCTTGACCCACGCTGTAAACAGAGTGAAGGGGATTCAGAGGCAGGACGACGTTAGTCACAATCACCACTCCTCCCCGCACCGTCGACACTCGAGAGTGGGAACGAAGGATTGTAGATCAAGACTACTCTGGGGAATTATTATTTCAAACTATTCCCTCCCACACAGACATCATCTAAATTCCCACTTCCATTAGCGATGACCTAATATTCCGAAGGGGCAGTATGATGCTCCCACGGGAATTAGAGAGGGACATTCTGCAACCAATTTTCTGCAGGACGTTGCATGGCTTTCTTTTACTCCAAAAATCCGTTTTAACGACTTTTTTGAAAGCTGTGCAATTTCCATGAAAAGAAAGCAAGAGACCCAAATTAAGAAATGAATAAAATGGCTCACAAAATGAGAAAAACTTACTTAAATTTGAGAAAATTATGTACGATTATTCATATGTTTAATCACTTTCATTTACTCAGAAAGTCGATGCACAGAATTTGTCTGATGACACAGAGAGTAAGAAGAATATTATAGAGTTATTACGACTTTTTTTTTTTTTTTGAAGCTGAAGAGATGAAAAATGTGCAATACGCTCGCCAGGAATCGAACCTCGAACCTCTCGAATACGTGCGAGTGTGCTGACCATTACACCACAACGGCATGCTAAGAAGGCGGGAGAAATACCCTATATACTCTCCCTTTTAAAGAGCGACTGGGGATTAGGGTACCCAGTCGCCAAATCCTGGTGGTGGAGAATCATCATCCACCACCTTTTTTTAGGTCGGGCGCCATTGTAGAAACATTAGGTTTATTTTAATACACGAGGCGTTGCTTTATACTTGCCAATACTGCTTACCACGCCGTTATAGGTTTAAGCCAACTTCCGCGTTAATCAATTCTGCGCAGTCTCTGGCTAACTTACTTAATCTCAAGTCATTTCTGTCCAGTTACGTCATAAATGCTGGCTGGTTTTGTAAGCATAAGGAGTGCCTTCTGTTAAATTATCCAGTTCTTAATAAAAGGGACTTTTACACTCTTCTTACGTTCGCTACTTTCTTACTGGACATAGCGATAAGTTGCTTAGATCCAAATTAAGTCTCAACGTACTCTACATTCTTCATATGATGAAATTGATATGACACATGAATATCATTTCTTCGTTTGCATCACTCTACTAATTTAAGCATATTTTTTAACATGATCTTGAATGTTAATTTTTCTAGGTAGATGTATGTTTACTGGTAAGATAATCTAAAGTTCTATACAATGGATTTGCAAATTATAAGTAATGCTTACATTAATATATGTTTAACAGAATTCTGGGGTAAACTATTGGAATTTAAAAAATAATATCGAGTTTAGTTCTTCACTAATACATCAGATACCACACCGTCGTACCTTTCATTTGTATTAAGACTTGGCTTTTTCATCCTCTGTTTTCAATTACTTAAAAGCTGATATGATTAAGAAATATAACTCAGCACATATTCCTTCTGTGCGCTTGCTAGAGATAAATTTTTTTTGGTAGTGTTGCCGTTGCTCGCTTTGAAATTTTGAAATCGTTGAGTCTGTTCGTCAAAACTTCGTCAAAGTTTTACAAAATATGAAATAGAAAATAAAACAAATTCCAAATTTGGGCTTCCAGATGCCCGTATTCGGGTCAAAACGTACGTTATTCAACATTTGATGGCTCTAGGTGTCGTCGTTTTATCACAATGCGAGAAACACAGACACATTTATGCAGATTCTTCTTTATTGAATTTCTTTAAATATTATACTGGGCTGTAACATTCGGTGGCAACAGTTTGAAAAGTGAACCCACATTTAAAGTTTTCAACGCAAAATGCCAAAACGAAAGTAACAGCCCTTCTGAGCTAAACATAAAACAAATTCCAAATTCGGGCTCCCCCATTCCCATATTCAAGTGGAGGACTCCGTTATTCAAAATTTTATGTCTTTGGGTACCGTTGTTTTTTCACAGTGCGAGAAACACACATACATTCATGCAGATTCTTCGTTATTTAGTTTTTCTCAGTATAATTCAGGGCTCTAATATTTGGTGGCAACAATTTGAAATGTGAAACGCCGTTTATAGTGAACCAACGCAAAATACCAAAACGAAATTTATAGCCCTTCTAAGAAAACTGCCTCTTTGGGCTAAAAATATCATCCCGATTTCCTATGCAAATTCTCAGTGAAATACAGTGCTTAGGAATGGAAAGTTGCGGAGATACAAACACAAACTATATTTAAAATGGAGATAGCTTTGCAGTGTAAGTTCAGCCATGAGAACAGAAAAGTGATGAACTCTCAGTAAAGTTCTGAAAGATATTAATACTTTAGCTATTATGTACTCGTCACGGTTTTGATGAGTTTCGGAATGGAATTAAAATTCCACGCAAATATTGGGCCTAACGAAAATTTCAGATAAATTAATTGGAAAACGTTATATCGTTCAAATTAGGATAAAAAAATGATAGTATAACATCACATTTTACGCTGAGAAAAAGCAAACCAAACCATAACCTGCTCAAAGATGTCAAAAATTTCACGACAGAATTACGAACATTTTACAGAAGTTCATTTAAGAAAAGAGAGAATAATAGCTTGAGAAAAATATTACCCGCTTTTGCAATTTAAAAAAAAAAAAGTCCTAAATTAAGGGGATCTTCTGCTGCAATGTGAGAAGTGCAGGATTACACACAGAAACCCGATGCGATCACAACTACACAGAAGAAAAATTTACCCTTCTTTGGGACGCAGAAAAAAAAATATGATGGATAGGATATTAACAAGGATAAAGGATATATAGTTTACCAGGTGAAAGTGACAGCTACGACAAACCGCTGGGTCCAAGGATATGGGATAGATATGGGAAAAAAGGGGGGATGCAAAAAGCGAATGGTAAGCATAACTAAACGGGGAGATTTGGAGATTTAGAGGATAAAGGAAAAAATCTGCTGGCGACATGGTAACCGTGCAAAGAAAGAAACAATGTTAATACTCTCCCTATTTCGTCCATGCTAAAAAAAAAAAAAAAAAAAAAACTGCAGAATCCTGATCGAGAAAGGAGGAAGAAAAAAAAATGATTGATGAACGAAGTGTAGTTAGGGTAGTCTGTCGTTTTTCATTAAAAAGTGACATCTTTATTTAAACTGGTAAAAATGAATTCATGCGAAATAACAGCGCAATATGCTTCCAGCTAGATTTTCAATTTTCTAGACTTTCGTGTGGGGCTGCCATACACTAGAATGAAAAACAAACTCAGTTTATCACACTTTTCAGTCAACATAAAAGCCTTTGGTACACTGCGGCGGAAATCTGATGTGTACACAACATGACTTCCTTGCACGGAATATTAAATTCCACGCCTTTTTGCATTTCACTAAAACTTATTGGATTGAATTAAGCGCATAAACCACATGCACTCTTTAAAATTCACTATATTTGTTTACCATAGACACACTCTGGCGCTAGGTTCACTTAACAGCGTTACATCTCATTCATTTTATAATCCTGAATGCACAAAAATTACGTATATCATCTGAAGAATTATCTGATCGTTGCCATATGTTCTATTCAAATACCATAATAAATCTAAAACGATGTATAAAGGAAATTAAACAAACAAACAAAAAAGGTAACACTTTTTCACAAACGATTCAGTATTTTTCGTTCAGTTTATTCAGTTCTCACTTCACAACAAGGCAAAAAATCATAAAAACATCTCTATTAAAAATTACGAAGCAAATCTTAAAACACTTATTTCCTCGAATAAACTCCAGAATGGATAAAGCGTGATTTAATTCGCAGTAATAAGCAGGCGTTATCTTTGTTGCTGCGAAGCTTAGTTTCTCTAGACTGGCAACAAATCCAATATTCTGCTAAGTTACAAATGTAAACAAATATGGCCGCGATGAGAAAAATGATTAGGCTTAGCCGCACTTAAACAACTTTTAAATTGTTGATAATACTACAAATCTTTCGTGCAGATTTACGAAAGGCATAAAAACCTTAGCCGGAAGATAAGAACAACATAATTCAATCATTTTTAAAGCAAAAAATGCACAATTTACAAACATATAAGAATAAAGAAACTGAGGTCCCTGAGCCGAGTAAGAGAGTGGATGGAAACCAATTGGCCATAATGGCCTGTCATTTAAAAAAAAGTCCGATTTTGTGTCAAAACACCTATATAAACACCTATATATAAATCTAATGCATATCCTAAATCGCGCTTTCGAGACAAAACGCAAGTTGAATTTCGTCAAGCGGCCAGGTGGAACGGGAGTTATAGAACTGTGCCCCCCCCCCGCTGTGTACCTCGGGATATAGAACAATTGTTTGATTTTCAATAGCAAGAAAAAAGTGTTAGTTGCAAGTCTATTAGGCGATTCAATGAGAAAGATACACATACGTAACCCTTAAATAATTAATTCTTTTATTTAATAAATACATGCTAACATTTTAGCTCGGTGTTAATATTATTGTGCAATAATATCATAGCATGTACTCCCCTTGCCCGTACGCTTTGTTTTACTATTGTGAACAGTCCGTTTTACATGTATGATTTTGCATTCTGTACCTCGTAATTTCTGGGCTTAATTCTTAAATTAGTACGTTGTCGTTACCGTTTAATTCAAAACAATTCTAAGTATTCAACAAGAATCAGAATCGGAAGATCACGATTACAATTATTATTATTATTATTATTTTTCAAAAGAATGTTCTGAGGAATGCTGGTCTTTTTCCGAGATGGTTGCCTTGAGAAAGGACGCTATAGCTACAAAATTAGGTTAATGCTATAAGAAATAACATCAATTGTGAATGCTTATTTTTTCAGAAATACTTAGCCTCATGTGCACAGAAAGCAATTTCAGTCAAACTTCTCATAACTAGAGCAGTAACGTCTAAATGCATCCTTTGTTCTATTACCGCCATCTAAAATGCATCCTTTTTCTATAGAGGCAATAGCGGAACTAACATTCATAACAGGATCACCACCGAAAATGAATAATATTTCTGAGACTGTAATGAAATAATAATTCCATATTACTAACAGTCAGTTTTTATAAAGTAATCAGCTGTGCAGGAAACCGATTTGAAACCGCAAATACATTACATTTTACTATACGATATTTCTTTTTGTGTAATAATTCGCTTTCATTCCAACGCTGTGCAGGAAACCAAAATACTAACTTTCAAGGTGTAACGTCTAAAATGTAATATTTTAAATATCAGTGGCATTTAAAATACACTTTGTTTTTCGTCAGAGTTTCGGGAACATCATCTCTAGCCCATGATGGGATGGAGCAGACCAAACACATCTGAAACTATGAAAGTTCCTTCTAGGGACGTTTCCTCAGACATGAA
>KK116985.1:9747-35899 GCA_000611955.2 Stegodyphus mimosarum
TGTTTTAAAGAGATGTTTATAGAGAGTACTAGGTATAGTGTTTCTTTCTTCGAACTAATGTATGCAGGAAAATAATTGCTATAATATATTTTTAATTGTGGATTTTATTTCATGCCTCTTTTTTATTTATTTTAAAAATACCTTGTATTACGAAATCAGTATATATTAAGTGTGTATCTATTTCATAAAACTGTAAGGAACTAAAACGTGTAAGATAGGCAAAATATACTTTTATATAGATTTCTTAGCTTTTTCTGCTCTTGTAGAATAAGCTAAAGTACATGTTGGTTCTCAGCTGAAGCAGCTTAATAAGACGCAGATAAAGACTTACTACCTTAACACCGTTAAGGGGGACTACAGACTCCGTTCTGGAGAATTTAAATTCTAATTTATACAGCCTAAACAACAAACTTCGGATGAGTTAGAATGTATACAAAAAGGAAAGATTTTAGCAGACTTCTTCGTAAGTTGTTCTTCTCCTACAGTAAAAATTAGTATTTTTTTAATTTGTATTATATTCCTTCCTATTTATTCTACCAGTTTTTTATTCAAGAAATGAAAAGTTTAATTTGGCATACATGCAACAAATCAAATTATTTTTAAAGGGAACTCATTATTTCAAATCATTACACAAAATATAAACAAGTATATTTTGTGTAACGATTTGAAATGATTTGATTTCTGTAAAAGAAAATTATTTTTAAAGGGAACTCATTATTTCAAATCATTACTTAAAATATAAAAAAGTAAAGTGCATCAAAATCAATTATAAAATGTATATGGTATGTATTTAATTAATTTTTGAGCAATGCAGTTTTTGAATTTTACACCTGTGTATCCATGATTTAGATGTAAAGGAAAAAAACATTAAGAAAATAAAATTCTGAGTTTAACTTAAAATATAAATAAATAAAACAAATAATTGGTTATGTGCTTCCAAATTTTTGGGAATTTTTTGCATGCAAATATGAATACATGCTTAACATCTTTCTCTTTTATAAGCATCACAGACATATACATATTATATAGTATTCTATATTAAACTACTGCACACATACACACAATGATGTATAAATATTGCTCTTTAAAGTAAAAGTGTAAGTATTGCTGCTGTTTGAAGATATAACTATGGATTTGCTTTTAAGTTTTACTTTTGAATCCTTTTTACTATATCGATAGGTTGTAATTACAGATTGA
The DNA here is from genome assembly GCA_000611955.2 of Stegodyphus mimosarum. Taxonomy (NCBI): domain Eukaryota; kingdom Metazoa; phylum Arthropoda; class Arachnida; order Araneae; family Eresidae; genus Stegodyphus; species Stegodyphus mimosarum. Next base: position 10,945 of record KK116985.1, read on the forward strand.
ACTTTGATATTTATGTGAAATATGTAAGAAAATAAACTTATTTAACTAAATTTTATGAATTAAAGTCTATGTAAAAAATAAAGCTATTTTTTAAAATTATCTTGGTTTTTAACACTAACTTAAAATTATACTTGTCATATGACTCAACCCTGACGACCAACTTAGGCTACACTTACTATCAAGGCGAGTTATCAAAGAAAAAATAGACTTACAGTACAATTTAAATAAGAAATATTTTTTTCTTAGTACCACTGCTTGAGGTTCATAACTTAAAACAAACTGAAAAGCTTGTAGCTAGCAGACCGTTACATTTAGCTGACCTAAAGTAATTAACAATTACAATTTAATAATTTATCTACAAATATCTGGAGAACATCTAGCTCTGATTATATAAATTCCTTTTGTTACTAACAAACCATTCAGAAATTCTTAGCCAAAGCGAGGAACAGTTCTCTAAACTAGGAAATAATCTTAGCAAATAAAAACTTTCGGTTAAAAATCACCCCCATTTAAACTTCACATTCGTTTAATTAATATTTGCATTGGACTTCAGGAGTGGAGGAACTATTGAGACGGAAGACGAAAAAAACAGAAAAGCCGTAGAACTAAAACGTTAATAAGACAATCGTAGATTTATTTTTACTGAGAAAGTAAAAAATAGATGTGCTTTCATTTCCAATAAAGTTAAATTACTAAAGCAATATAAACAGAAAACTCTTTGTTTTCCTATATCGAGCAGTAAAAATGCAACTTTGTAATTATTTTTGACCACATAGTTGCCTCATGTACACACATCAGAAATTTTCGCCCGCTTGTTCAGTTATTCCTGTTGAATTCGAACTTTAAATTATGCACTTACATGCATATATGGTAAGCGTGTATGTACTTTGTAATCGCTAAAATATTTCACTATAATTCAGTAGAAAGACTAGTTCACGATTTTATCTGTCATTAGAAAGACAATGAGAGAAGAGTTAGTTGTTTCGGGATTCCAAATTTTAAAAAAAAATTCCATAGTGAACTTAACAAATGGGAATACCCGTTACTAATTAAAACAAATATCACTAAAAATGTATTCTTATTACAACTCTTCTAAAAATACAAATTATTTTCTTTCCTGAACAATTTTAAAGATTTCAATTATTTATCAGACTAAATTAACTTTTAAGACTAAATTAGCTTTAAGAAATTTACTTTAAGAATTTAACTTTTAAGAAACTTACTTTAAGAATTTAACTTTTAAGAAATTACTTTAAGAATTTAACTTTTTAGAAAATTATGGACTGAAACATTTCCTGAATCTTATATTATTAAATAGTATGTACAGTTCCATCACTAATATTTTCTCCTTTTACTTTATCAGAAATAAATTAGCCTTATGTATTTTTTTAAGTTCTGCAATATTTCGGATAGATAGAAACTGCCGTTCTCCTTTGCGCTTCTTTATCTCTCCTTTGACTACAGTTTTGCAAATGCAAACAACATGAAAAATCTAGTTAAAACCAAATTGGTTCTAATAACGTAACACTCAGCAGCAAGAAACTACATTAATTCCTTCCTTTTTATCACAGTCATTCCACCGTATATAGATTCCACGTATTAAGTTATAAGGTATTTCTCCCGCCTTCTTCGCATGCCTTTGTGGTGTAGTGGTCAGCACGCTCGACGCGTGTTCGAGAGGTCCATGGTTCGAGTCCTGGCCAGGGCATTGCTCATTTTTCATCTCTCCTGCTTCCAAATAACCTAATGTCTCTACAAAGTATATAAAGAATTATTACTATTTTAAGAATTTATACCACCAGTTATTCTTCTCTATATGTGATGTTTCTAAAACGTTAGGTGACTTTCATTTTTTTATAGTTTTTTTTAACATTTTTTCAAATTATGAGGAATGAAAGCATGACTCCATGCTTACTGTCGTGGTGTAAGTGGTAGCACATCCAGCTAAGAGTTGAAAGATCTGTGGTTCGAATTCCGGTATCACTTTTCTAGCTCCAGAAATTTTAAATGTCTCTACAATGGAGGCCAAAATAAAAAATGGTGGACAATAATTTGTCGCTACACAGATTTGGTCGACTCCCCAAGATACCTTATAATGGAAGATAAGGAATTATCCCATTTTCTGTTCAATGAAAGCTCTAGTTATGGCTTTTTAATTGCGACTTATATTTGAAACTTCTTGCTATGAAGTTCGTTTTCATTTCTGCTTTTAATCTAACTGATAACATGTCGAGGCATTTTTCACTCAATCATGACGCGCTTGGTGAAAAGGAACAATTTTCGCTACTATAGGGTAACATATGATAATTAGCAGTAATATTATCTTTCTTTTGTCAACATTTTACTATACTTGTTATGTTTATTAAAATTATTTTTTCAAAGCAAATTTATTTCAAAATAAAATGCAGTTGTATTTTAATCAGTTTTCTTCTAGTTTTATTCTGTTATTAATCGTTTTCTCTTCTGAACACATTTACTTAATTTTCTGGAGCTTTTCAGAAACTTAAATGTAAAATCTGTTGCTGAGTAACAAAGATTCCATCATAACAGGACTTTATCAGCAAGCAAGTTTTCCGAGAAAAAAAGTAAAAAAAATATATTAATAATGATATTGATAATTAATTTTGAAGTCCTTCAGTCTATTTCAGAAAGGTTTAAACGAGTTGTATTTATTTACATTACGAACCGTAAGCATCATAACAACCACATTATCTCAGTTTGCAACTTAAAAACATCGGCAGAATTTCGTTAAATGCTTGTATCAACTCCAATTTATATCTTGAAAAGCATCATAATAATTTCGATAAGCATTTCATTATACAGTAATTAAATAAATATAAGTAATAAACTGAAGAAACTGAGATGAATATATTTGAAATATCAAAACGTTTATACACCTACAGAATACTTGGTATGTCCTTCATAAGAACTGAAAAAAATGGACTCACTGAATATCAGAAAGTATTCTTTAAAGAAATAAAATCACATTTCCTACAGAATGGTGCATAATTTTGTTGCATTTGGAAGTTCAGAGTTTATGTGTTCCACGGCCGCATAGCATGAGGTCCCGGATGTATTTGTTACCAATGTGGTCTGGTGACTAACACAGCATGGCAGGACTTCAAAATCAGATTAAGTGTTCCTGTAACCATAATTTGGTATCTCTAGACATATGGGTGCGCATTTTCCTCTTCAGAAGAGGTCAGACCCTTCAGAACAACGGAAAAAATTCAAAAATTCATATGCAGTGAATTTTGAAGAATGCAATGCGTGTCCTGCTCCGCATGAAGTTGTTCAGATGCCCAAATTCGAGAATGATAAGTATTAAGAATCCCATTTAGGTGAAAATGGTCCCACTTACGTATTGCCCTATCTCCGCTCAGAATTATCGACAGCCAAGCATCGTCGACTTTCATCTCGGCAAAAAATGTCAGGACAGATACGACACATTTATCATAATCACTGTGTTTTAATTCCTGCACTCGGATTATCTTGTATGGGTAGACGTGGAAAACTTTCTGCTAGATTTTCCATACCGTCGAAAGATTTAAATCCAGCTGTCGAGTTACTCCACGGCATTGCTACTACCAGAAATGATCCCACGGGAACCATCAACGATTGAAGTCGAGTCATCAATAACTGTCTGCTCTGGCAAGAGTTTTCGGCTTCTACCAGACCGAACTGCTAAGGATCCTCTTTGTTCAAATTTTGAATCACGCCTTTTAATGCATTAATTTAAAGAGGGCTTTTAAGACTTCTAAACTCACAGAGACCGACGACTGCGTTCGATTGATGAAGATAAAGCATTAGTAAGTAACGCACGCCGAGGTACAATTAGTATGTTGAAGCCAGATTTTTGGAACATTCGGAATTTCCTTCGGTGTTTTCCACTTATCTTTCTAAACTGAATTATTGGAGCTGCTGTCGTTTGAGTAACCATGCATTTGTGTTTTAAAATTTTACCTGAGCTTTACAAATTTTCAACTGCATAGCTTACGAGAGCGCTGCATTTACCCTATCGGCAACTTTCGGAACTAATTTTGTTTTTCATGGTATCTTTTTTTCCATGTCGTCATAGTTTCCCTACCAAATTTAGTGATATTTCAACTGATAGACCGAGCTACAGATAGCTACGAGTAGTGTCAGTTTAAAAACAAACACCCTGTATGTGCTTAGCAATAACAACCACTTCGGTGCATGAGTAATGTTCGTATATACTCTACATAGCCTTATCGTACCAGGCTTTATTCTTAACTTCAGTTGTATAACTCACTGTTTACGATACAAGTGACAGACTGAAATATTGAACTGAACATTTAGAATAATGAAAGTACAATTGATGTTTTAGGAAAAAAAAATGAAGTGGATCACAAACTTCTTCGTTTATCATTAGTCGGTAATGATAATAATTTCGAAACCATCCAAATAAAAGATGGGGGGGGGAAGAATTCACTCTTTTGAAGCCTTTTATTTCTTCTTTCAGGTATTTCCATGCTTATCTGCTGATTGTAAAAGTGATTAATTTACTTGGATGCTGCGCATTATTTTCATAAACTTGTTTATTTGCAGATGTTTATTATCAATACTGTTATTCAATAAAAAAGCCGTTCTTAAAGAAAGTAGTTAAATTGAATTGCAAGATGTTGAAACCTGAGAAACATTAATCATTCATAAGGAAACATTTTGTATGTTATTAATTAAGATGAATAAAGCAAAAAAGAAGGGCAGTAGTTTTTTTAAGAGAGACAATATTGATTATTTGAATAAGCGCGCACTTGTGCATTGAAGAATTTAAGGTATTTTATGCTGGTGAACAAATGCACATTTCATGGATTTAAATTTTGGCTCTCGAAATAACGTAGAAAACATCAATCTACACATTGAGGAAATTATAGAATGATTTATTTTCTAATTTGTAAATGTCCATATGGGTATTTTGCTGAAACTACGATTTCCCCGTATATCCTTTGAAATATTCCATAACCGTAAAAAATTGTACATTTTTAACAAAGGGGTCATATTGATGCTCCTACAGTAATTCCTCGTGTACTTTTGTATTATGTGGCACGCACCCGAAAATTAAATGCAGTCAGATGATTCCACCGTAGTTTTACATACTCAGGCCTGCTCAGATTTTCATCCCTAAATTTAGCATTTTATTTCTTGAATGCAATGGGATATAATTTATTTGAACTTTTGGGCTAATATCAAAACCAATATTGGTATATATTGACAGTTTTTTATAACTAAAGAATTAAGCTTATTTCTGTACATATCATTGCCGACAGTAAATTTATATTTCAATATATTTTGCTCACACAAAACCTTCGAAATTTACCTTTCAAAATTTTCGTTTTCATTTGAATCACATAAATTGACTAACATGCTTCGTGAATTAGAGAAAACTTCTCAAACCGAGATAACACTTATAAAAGTCATAAAATTAAAAGTACTGATGACACCTGATAAGTCATCGTAAACTTCTGTTTCAAAGAAAACCTCTTGTGGAATATTGCCAACATCAATGATTGGACGTTAAAAAAATTATTCATAAAATGGGGAAAATTCAGTTAGGTTGCCCTGAAAGTTTTTTTATTACTAATTAAATTTTTGAGCCGCCCAGACGGTATAGTCATTAGGGGACCCTACTGCAAACCCGAAGGGCTCAGGTTCGAATCCCGGAGAAAGCATGGCTATAATTGTCCGTCCTTTCATAGAAGGTAACGATGGCCCACGTATTAAGTGCTTCCACAATAAAGCCAAGCCTAAGTTAGCTAAGTGCCCGTCAATGGGGGAACAAAACTAAATCTTTGATAATTTCTTTACACCTTTGAGTGAAATGTTATAATACAAAGCCTATCTTAACTGGCATAATCCGTTAATGAATGTTTACATATTTAAATGTCAACTCTTGGAAAAAAGTCTCACATTCTACTGTTTTTTCGTATAACGTACTGAAATAATTTTTTACACTGTAAAATATATACGTTCCTTTAAACAAAAAAAAATTAAAAATAACAGATGTCTGGATTTTGGACTCGCACTGATTCAGCATTTATCTTTGATCATAATTTCGGATAGGTCGGATTTCGGTCCTTTAAGCGGAGGTTAAAAAAATATAATTATGGACAAATAAACATAAAAGAATGTACACTTACTTCATTTAATTTCAGAATACTGTGCGCTTTTCAGAGCAATTGCAACAATACGATTTTAACTATAGCTAGATAAGTCTCGCAACAGAGGAACTTATTGTTAACAGAATTAAAAAAGGAAGAAAAGAAAACGTAACTGTAAAGTATTTGAATATTTATTCACTCAAGTTCTCCTTATATTTTTCAAACGCTTCTAAATAGAAACTAATTTCGGCCATAATGTGCAGCTTTAATCCCCAACATTAACTTGAAAAATAAATATTTCCTTTAATTCCACTGAATATCTTACTAAATACTCTCATATCCATAAGTCTTTCAATATGTCTGAACTACTCCAGAGTGTTTTTTAATCTAAGCTTGTAATACTTAAACTCTTTTCACCTACTTTACTAAGGATTTCTTTCTTGAGAAAGTAACTGTAGTATTTCTTGTGTTTCTCCATTTTTCTTGAGCTCATAATCGGTGGCGTGAAGAAGACGGCTGAATACTTGTAGTTCGTAACGGATTTAGTTCTCGGTCATTGAGGTGGCTGCACTGGCTTACGAGTCAGTTCCCTTTAATATTCCTCCATGAAACCATCCTTCCTTTAATAAGATAGACAATTAACTATCAAACAACCTTTCTAGGGCCGGTTGCATCACAGTTTCTCCGAAAGATAACATGAATATGAGCCAGATTTCTTAAAATGTCCTCTAGCCTCCAGCCAGATATTTTTCTTATGACAAACAGCCATCGATTGTTTATCACCCAACCATATCATTTTAGTTTTTCTTGGACATTTTCTTCAGCTCTTCTGATGATTAAGTTGCTTTATTCACAAAAGCTTATTTTTCGGTTTTAAATGCTGCATATACATCTTTAAGCTTCATAACTAATATGAACATCCTATTCGTGAAACGTTTCATTAGTTGCTTGATTTCTGCTTGTATGTTCTTTTTCGTTATAAAATAATCACAAACAACTACGTGCATACCATACTCATAGCATAACTGATGGCGACAATTCATGAATTTTTAAGTTTAATCTTTGTACACGCACTGTTTATGACCGCACGCAAAAAAGGTCGTTGCAGCAAGTACTCAACCCGAATCCGTCTGTCATATTCTCTCCACAATACCATTTGTTTTTCTGCTGCAAAAAAATCAAAAACTCTTAACGTTCTTTAAGTAGAATTATTATCTGATTGTTTACTTACATGCACGTGATCAGCCATTTTTAGAAATAATGTGCATCAAAAAGCATGTTAAATCAAGAATCTTCCTTTATTTTGCGAATATTTTTTTAAATTTTGTAATTGATATTTTCATATATTAATCTAAAGCCCTCACGAAGCTATTAGAATTTATAGAAAGAGAAAAATCTTGAATATTTTTGCTTAGTTTATAAAATTATTCTCTGTAGTTAGTGAGTCTATCTAACACGAGCAGTTATGTTAAAACTTCTGGTACCTTTAAAGCTGACACGTGTAGATACAATTGTTTTATCTTTGAAATTACCTCGAATTCCACTTTCGAATTAAACCACTACTACAGCATAATCACATCATATGTGTCATTATGCTGCAGTAGTGGTCTAATTTATTTTATATTCTCTTCTACAAAACTTCTATAGAGTTATTTTATACTTCTATATTTTTTTCCTATAGTTATTTTATACTCTCTTCTATAGAACTTTTGATGAAATATATGTTTTAATCAGATGATAAATTTTTATTTAAAGCGGAAGACTAGAAATTAGGTAAAATTTTTAAAAAATAAGCTTAATTAACAATTAAATTACGCTCGTTGTAAATTAAATAATTACTAAACTTCACCTTACTAGTAAACATGAAGTTTGTTAGCGAAAAGTAAATTCCTTCTCTACGAAAATCTAGTTCCAAATTTCTATAAATCTAATTTTAGAAAATATGCTCTAAAAAATCAACTATTAGTGAAAGCAAATGACCGGAAGAAGCATAAAATTTTATGTATTCAAGATTAGTTTTACTCAGAGCTTTGAAAATTGATTTCGCATATCGATTGTTCAGTGTTCAACAGGAACGGATAATTTTTTTACTTCATTTCTGGCAAATACGATCTTCCGTAACTTGCCTAATTTTCTTCCTCTGAGATTATTATATATCATGATATTAAAAAGAGAAATTTAATTAATTTATTTAATTTCAAACAAATTCACTTTAATTTCACTTTAACGATCACGGATAATTAATTCACTTTAACAATCGCGGATTTCAAATGTTACGGTTTCTACAAATGGTATCCCAAAACACGAACAATTAAGTTCTAGAAATATATATTCAATTGTTCGGCAAAAATCTCTTACCCGGAATCGACGAGGTTCAATTGTTGCCGGTTAAGAAGGATTCTACTGCATTTTATTTTCAGCTTTCGCTTGAGTTAACTTCAATTTTCGCCCATAGATGGCACTTTCGTCATCAGCCTGATTCGAAAAGTAAGTAGTAATTTAACTGCTGAAAAGTCGGTACTGAGAAGTTACGTGATTCAGGATTTAATACTATATGATTTTATCTCTGAATTATGTGCTCACAATTATCGTAATTTAAAGCAGAATTACCAGACAGCAATCTAGAAATATTTTTCAGAAAATAATTCATAATCTATGCCATCACTCAAATTAAAATTTTTAATTCTTAAGCCATGTCTTAACCAATAAATTTCACGCAGTAAAAATGAAAAAGAAAGGAGAGAGACACCTAAGTGTGTTTCGATTGCCGTTACAGAGAAAACTGCATCTGAATGAAACAGTAATTTCCCCGTTACATGAATAGATCGACGACTTATCTTTCAAATTCTAATTAATTATAAACTGCTTATCAGCAGAGCCGTTCATAAGTATTTTGAAGACTTAAATGTAATTGAGTACTTCCATATTCACTAAGGTAATTTTTTAAAACCATACTATAAGTCTTCTAATATTTTTAGTCACAACTGTATGCATTTAGAAAAAGAAAATATATAATAATCTCTAATTTTTAAAAGAAAGCATTAAAAAAGACCTCTTGATAAACAGCAAATAACACTGAAATAAAATAAATAGTACTCCATTTAAAACATAAAAGTTAGTACATTAAAATACTGTTACAAATTTTGTATTTAGATAGCTAATTTTAGTAGAATTACAATTAGAACTGTTGTATATTCCCGTGCAATACAGAGCGAAACAAATTTTGAGAGAAAGCTGTACCGGAAAAGTAAAATTACAAGAGCACGAGCATTTAATATTGAACAAATGGTTATATCGGTAATTTGTATCAAGAATTGTATTAAAACTGAATAAAAGTAATTGACCATTACGTTAGCTGTAACAGTAATTCCATTCTTTTATTGCTTTCCATAAATCTCGAGAAGAAGAAAATACTAGGAATTTCTTCCGAACGCTGAAATCTATAAAAAGGCCAGAGAGAGAGCATCTCAGCTCAGTTGTTTAGTTATTTGCTTAGTTACTGTCAATACGAGTTGTTTAGTTCCGCGCAAACTGAGATATCTGAATTAGCTTTCTCTTTAAACACGCTGTACATTGCGTTGTATTTTAAAGTTTTTAGTAGTTTGAAGTGTAACTACTGATTATATTGCATGATATTGTGAACATTTGTGCGAATATCTCTGAGGTAAATTCCAGCGTTCTGATACATTTCTTTTGATAAAAAATTTTATTAACCTATTATCGGACTTGGGCATTCAATCTATTACGAACCCGCACCGAATTTAAATTTTTGTAGTTCAATTTTTCTTGCTTTCGATAAAACCGACTTTTGTGTGTGTGTGTTTTTTTCCTCCTCAAATTCTACTTCATTACTTAATTTACATTCTATATAGAAACTAGTCATATTTTAAAGTTTGTTTCGGCCCAAGGGAAGAATTTGCACTTTTTTTAAAGCTTTATTCAAAACATTAGCAATCGGTAGTGTGAAAGTGAGAAGTAAAAGCTACTCTATCCAAATATTTAAATCCAATGACATTAATATTTCACCAACTACACTGCTGGCCACCCAAATTGCAACACCAAGGAAGACAAGAGATATCACAACAAAATTTATTTAGTAGATAACATGTTGACCAAGTATCAAATTAAATTTATAGACTTCTGTGAAGTGTGTTTCCTTCCAGAATCAGTAGCCAGAGTAGCCGCCATTGTTGGAGATCACCGCTGCCACACGCCTCGGCATTGGTTCAAAGAGACTTTGGATGTGTTCTTGGGGTACAGCAGCCCAAGCAGCTTCCACACTTTGCCAAAGGTGATCTGGTGTGGCAGCTTAGGATGTAATCTGGGTCAATCGTCCAGCAACTATGGACCACGTTTTCTATCAGCGGAACACCCGGAGAGCGAGCCGGCCAGGGAAGCAGTTCGATCTGGCGATTGATGAAGAACTCTTGGACAATGCGTGCCACGTGTGGTCGCGCATTATCATGTTGAAATATGGCTGTGGGCAAGGCCTGAAGGTAAGGAAGGACAACTGGCTCCAACACCTCGTAGATGTAGCGCTGGCTGTTTAAAGTGCCGGCAATGCGTACTAGAGAAGTGTGAGAGTGATATCCAATACCGCCCCATACCATAATACCTGGTGCAAAACCAGTGTGGCGGTGCATAGCGCAGCTGTTTAGCATCCTCTCTCCACAGTGTCTCCAGACTCGAATCCGACCATCGTGGTGTTGCAGACAGAAACGTGACTCGTCAGTAAAGACAATTTCTTTCCATTCTGCTGTCCATATACTTCTTTCATCGCACCATTGGCGGCGGAGACGTCTGTGGTTCTGCGTGAAAGGTAGACGAAACAATGGACGTCTTGCTTACAGACCACTCTGCTGTAAACGGCGTCAAATGGTACGCGCAGACACTGGATGATGCGTTACAGATTGAATGGGCTGTGCTATGGTTCGTGATGTGACTGAGCGATCCGTCATTGCCATGCGCACAATGTTCCTGTCATCACGTGAAGTGGTGCACTGAGGTAGATGCGATCGAGCACGTCGGTCCATCGTATTCTCCTGCATCCAACGGTCACATATCCGCATTACAGTTGTTTGGTTTCGTCCATCACGACTACCGATTTCCCTGAGAAATAATCCACACTCTCGGTAGGCCACTATCCTTCCTCTGTCGAACTTAGATACTTGATCAAACGATGATCGCTGTTTATTACGAGGCATAATTGATCGTTTTTTTGAAAAAAACCACAAGAAAAACACAATTGCGAACTTGGAATCGTCGAAAACTCCAAGCCTAAATAGCGCTTTGAAGTGGCGTCACAGGCGCGCATGATGTGCGTCTGCGCTGAAATTCTAATCATTTGCATATCTCACCTTCGCTAAAGGATGTTGTAAATTTCATGTTATTTGCATGCTTCCTTCAGGGTGTTGCATTTACGGTGGCCAGTAGTGTAGAAACTGAAAATCGGAAGCTATCTTGCTTAACTTTTGATATGTACATTTTAGTTATGAGATCAAAATATCTCTCATGTGAAATGAGTAATATGAATAATACGGAAAAAAAATGTTTTCCTGGCAAATTTTACCAAGTGATTCTTGACAATCCTATTTATTAGTTTTATTTTCACTTCTCTTTACATTCTGTTGATATATTTATTTTTAAAGCTAAATTTCCACATGTTTCAAGATTATTTTCTCTCATTTCCCTCAAATAAAAAGGTATTCCTTTTATTGCGTTTGTTTAATTAATTCAATATGTAAAGCATACGAGAGCTATTGGTCTAAACAGAGGAGTATCTTCGTTCAGAGCATTCTAGAGATTGGATTTATTTGATTATGGCAAAGCACTCGAGGGCTGTCTGCTTAAGGGAAGGAATGCCTTCGTGGCTGAATTTTTAATGGAAATGGGCTCGTATACACGTTACACGTGGGGAAAACCATTAAAACACCCATGCAGTCAAGCCATTCGCCGGAATTCGATATTAGGTTAATCAATATATTAGGTTAATTTGATATTAGGTTAAATATATAATTTTTGTACCTTTGGAATTTTTGATTGCATTTTCTTTCTCCTCCAGTATTAAGTTCTACAAAGGCATACGTAAAATTTTAAATTGAGTTGCTTAAAGAAGTTCTTAGTTTCAATTCATTACAATGACTTACCATTTGATGACTTAAATTAAATTTGAACTTTGTATAAATATAAAGTAATAATAACGAGCTAAAAATTGTATAAAATACATTATAATTATTATTCTGCATCACTTTAAATATTTAAGCGCTAACAGTTAATCGAGTTTTTAATTCAGTTTGTTTAATGGATTAAGAAAAAGCGCGCGAGTGCTGACGCGCTCAAGGATATAGCACTGTTTTTATTCCTTTTAAGGTGCTTTTTCAAGACGGTGTTTCTCGACACTTTTCCAAATTGAAAGTTAACACTCATAATTTATTTAAGTGTATTTCTAAAATTTAGCAGCTAATTTGGCGCCCCTTTTAGCCGATCACCTGAGCCTCACCTCTGCTTATAGGTGCAATTACGATAATTTTGAAAACAAAAACTTATTAATAATTAATAAAATGTTGATACTTTATTAAAGTTTCGAAGATAATTAATAGAGAATTTGCTTTCTGAACCATCTCTCCATTACAGAGGTTTCATTGTCATTTGAGAACATAATGTTAATTTTTTATAAACAGTTCTCATTTTGTAAACATTTATGCATTAATATTATTCATAAAAATGTTTCTAATACTATTTGTTATGCATTTGAACTAGATTTTTGTCTGATTCTCGTAACTAAAATTTGTCTTCTAATTTAAAAATAAAGTCAAATAAAGGTAACAGAAGTTCGTAGTAGCATATAGAATGCAACTGTCTGTTTATTTCTTTCTTTTCTTTCTAAATTTTAATTAAAAGTTAAGCAATGAGTTCAGAAATTACAAAACGATGAGTATCTTTTTTTTTTTTTTTGCTAGGATGGGTAGTTTTTGTTGTTGTTGTTGTTGTTGTTGTTGTTTGTTTGTGAAATTTGCTAGGAGAAATATATTTATGATTCCATGCTGCTGTACGCATATCAGAATAGCTCGCTACTTGGAATTCTAAATGTGTATGACTACTGCTTAACTTTTACAACCTTTTTTCTGTGCAAGTTACATTAAATATATATATTTCTCAATATGACTGATTATCATTATCAAACGAGCAAAACTTAAAAGGTAATCCTTTTGCTTTTGATCTTACTAATCTGCATTAGCGATAAAATATTAATTTCTTAAGTTGCGCCTGCTAGTGGCTGAATGGGTACAAACTTTAAACACTAGTATTTGAACTATGTTTAAATCCAGGTGAACGGATTGGTTGCTTAGATTATTGACACCATTTCTCACTTGTACAAAGAGAACATGATCCTGTTTCCATTAGAAAGTATCAATGAAGACATTCCTCCTCTTATCCAGATAGCTCTCGCTTGGTTTACCGTGCATGTCTAAATTTTAGAAAAAGAAATTATTATTATTAAGAATAAGAAACATTTTTGGCTTCCTGGTGAATTCATTCATTTCAGATGGTAAGGGTATCAATTTGTAATACCTGTCAGACATTCGTTAGGGCATAACATAATTAATCAGATAATAAGATACTTGTAAGAGAATTTGTGAGGAGGGTGAATCCTAACTATGGCTACACATTTAATCGCGTCGTGTGATGACAGTATTATGGCTAGGAAACATGAGATAATGCCACTGGGAAGTCAGAGCCTCAAACCGAAGAACAGTACACAATATCAACCGGACTTATTTTACTGCCTCAAATTCCTTGCGTCTCGAAGGCTTCCAATCCTTACCCAAATGTTGCTACATCAGTGCTACTGCAAGTCTTTTCATGATACGTTTCTGAATTCGCTTTGTGAGTGGCCGTTTTCTCAACTTCCCGTGGTCGACAGCTACAGTGTTATATAACATCACAGCCCCCGTGAGGCTGTCTTCCTAACTGGAAAGCCCTATAACAAAATTCCCCACTACGGGAAGCTATACTAATAGCAGGTCAAAACAAATCAAGTGCCTTGGTTAAACTTAAAAGAAAATACAAAGTTACAAACATGTTGTACAGTTAACAAGGCAAATACTTTTAAGAAGACACAGTATTAGAATAAATATTAGCACAATTAATTTTTGAGTTCCAGAAGTAAAAAAGAAAACATTTTGGACAGTATTTTGATTTCATAGAATTTGTGTAGCGTACGGTATTAGTGTTCGAGTTCAAAACGATGAATTGGAAAATAAATCAGATATAAAAAAAACTAAATACTAACACAATATGCGAATACAGCTATTAAATTCTGAGTTTATTTGCCAACAATTCAGTAAATGGATATAGACCTATTAAACATATAGTTTATTGTACAAAATTTAATTTATTAAACAAATCAGAAGTACAGACAGCTTTCTGTACCAGTGCCATTCTGTCAATAAAGTCTTTCTCTATTCGTGCCGTACTGTATGCCCCTCCTATTCAGTTTTTTGCTACTATACGTTAAGTATTACATTGTGCGGCCTCTGTAATATGAATTTCGTGTCTCCCAGTTGATTGTTTTGCGAAATTACGGTCAAAATTAAAAATGTTCCTTAAGCTTTGCATAGTAGTATGTAACTCCCGCTAGGATGCGGCATATGCGTCTACATGTTCCTACGTAAATGTGACTTGTCTTTGTATTCGTGGCCTACCTTTAAAGTTTGTTTAAGAATTTTTCAATCAACATATGTAGAAATGTGTAGCCATAATTGTGTAGGCATATTTGTGAAGACATAATTAGTATCTACACAAATTTAATGTGTAGACATAATTGTGACATATCGTTATTTCTTCTGAGATGTCAGTTTCATAAAATGCCATCTGAAACGACTAAAAGGCTTTTTACACAATATACAATCCGATTCCTCATAAGTATATAAGAAAGTCACTTCCATTAAAGGAATTTCGCTCTACAAGTATTTATTTCTTTAGTGATCGAGTTGATCATCTAGGTTGCTATTTATGAATAAGCTAACTTTTAATGTTACAATTAGCCCTCAGTAAGAAAAGCAGTGAACATGCACCATCTTGTGAATGTCAAAGAAAGAAATAATTGCAGTGGTAGTAATATACTAATTTAAACTATTCTATGTGAAAAACCGAATTAGATATTTGTAAACTTGAAGAGATAATTTTCACATTCAAGGTGGGGAATGGATGGGCTGGTCTAATCGACATGGGAAACTAGTTCAATGGCATTTATAATTTTAAAATTGGAAGTTAAATTACATAAATTTAAAGTTGCGTTAAGGCAATAAGCTGTTTACCATTAATTTATTTTTCAATTAATTACTATTTTGGTTTTATTAAATCTCTTTCTTCTTATTGGTTTTATGTTTTGTGCTGCATGGAGTATGAAGTTATTACTACAACGATTTCCGAGTTATTGACAGCAAATGAAAGGGTGATGCCCTTCCCACAGGCGTCATGAAAATATTTCGCCTCCCCTTGGCCCCAACTACCCTAGTTTGAAGCATATTTGAACGAGATCCCCGATTCTTATATACACTATTTTCTAGACTACTTTGCCTCAATTTCCTGCTAATGAAGCGAAATGTTGAACTGCCTAGAAGTTGTCTAGTAATAGAAAGCTTATCAACAAATATATTGTCCACTGGTGAGAGAAGCAAACTTTAAATACTGTTGATCTCTTGAGAGCGCCTAGAATCCTACTATTGTGATGAATTGCACAGTGATAAATATTTTCCTAACACAAATACGATTTAAATTGCCCAGCGATGAAAAAGATAAAAATAGTTTTGATGACTACTATTTTTATTACAAATCAGAAAAAATTACTGAATCACAACTTTACACCTCCTTTTTTTTATTTTCCCCAGTCATTTCTCTTTCATTCTAAATATTTCTGTATTAATAGCGACATCTCATAATTTTTCTGCATTCTTTATCTGTTGTAATTTTATAGCATCTATGTTCTAGATATCAATAATTTCCTCTAAGTAGTAATTTTTGGCATCTTGTTTTTGAAAATTGTTTCTTAGCTTCTAATCGAGAGTTTATTTAAGTTTTATATAAAACAGATCCACTGCGCTCGAAAGGATCAGTTAAGAATTATATCACTAAAAACCTTTTCATTCTCTTTCACCTTCTTTGTTCACATTTTTTGCCACTCCGGAAACCTTTTTCCTTTGGGGAACCTGAAAAATTTTGTGCAAAAAATCGAGATCACAATCAAATTTTTATTTTACAATTCAGGATTTTATTAATGCTCCTTTTACTGCAATTTTTCAGCCTCTGATAAATAAAATCATTCATAAATGAGAAGCAGACGATAAAATAAATTGCATTTTCCAGCAAATTACTTTTTATGATACTTGTTTTACAGCTCAAGCCAAGTAAAAGCTGTGTTTTATTGTTTTCCTAAAACTTAATGTGCTTCTCGTGGATCAAAGTTACAAAAGGTAAGTTATTTAAATTTGAAACGTACCGAGAAAATATAAAAACAGCCAGCAAATGTATATTTTTAAGGCTACTTAATATATTAAGAACAGCTATTATTACGAAAATTAAGGAAAAATATATAATACAAAAATCGATATTAACCGTAATGAAATAATGGAACAACCCTCTCTCTTTCCCCCTCTGTCCTGTCTTCTTTTTTTAAAATATATGCGAGAGTGTTTTTAATGCAGGATGGTTATTAAATACCTACCAAAATCTTAAATCTCAAAAATTTAGAAAATCTTAAAAATCTTAAAAAATTAGAAAAATCTACATTTTCTAATTCCCTTTCCAAAATAAAGATAATTTAATATATAAAAGTTACCTTGTAAGATCTGTCGCCTCTTTACCCCCATAAACTAAACTAAATCCTACAAAAGAACCTAGCGAATTCTCACACAGTCGTGAATTAAGTACCAGCACAGAAGAAGGGTGAAAATAACCCTTTATCAATTCAACTCAGAACAGAAAGGCCCTTACTTCGTACTTTATAATAGCACCGATCACTTGCGGGTGGAACTTAAACGTCAGTTCAAGTCTAAAATAGAATAGTGCTGGATTAGCACGTTAAGTTCTGGCTAACTTAGGTTGACTCAACAAAACATAACAAGGGTGATAATTATCCGAAATGGCCAAGGGGCGTACTAGCGTAACAGCGAAATAAGCAACGAAACGTGCGCTGCCTAGCGAAAATACGCTTTGAATAAACTCAGAGATTCACCCGTTTAAATACTCGTTTCACTTAACTTTAAATTTACATCCTGTCGGGGAACTGCGAGGGGAAACTGAGGAGTTCAGGAACGGTAACAAAAATCTAAATGAAATGTTCTACAACGTAGGTCACAAATTTAAAATTAAGAGGAAATTCCGCAATTATAGTTTGATGCATCTGCCTTATCGAATCACTTTTAACATAACTGTTTCATTTGCAAGTTAAAATGTAAAGGTTATCAGGTTTTAAACGCTTTCCATTATCAGAGAAAAGAACTGAAAGGCGAGAAAACGCAGTTGACTGACAAGAACAAAAAATTTGTTTCACTTTTATAAAAATTTACCTTCATTTGGCTCAAAATTCATCCGAAATCATTATGTTCGAATAAAAAATGTGATCATTTTTCAAGAATTCGCTTATTTTTGTTATTTAATGAATTGAATATGTAATAAGTGGCAGAAGAGAGCAACATGAAACCCTGACTCATACCAACATAGGATACTACTACGTAAATTTGCTACTATGCAGCATTTTATAAATATATAAATAAAAAAGAAATTGTACCCATCCACACACACCAAAAAAAATTGCTACTCAGTGCAAAAATAAATGGATAAAAGGAAAATGTTCAAGTAAAGTAAAGAATTATACTAGTTATATGAGTACATTTCGGTGTAATTGAATTAAAGACAGTGTTTAAAATGTCTGCCATCATGCATTCGTGAAAAAAATATTTTCTTTTTTATCTCATTTAACTTCTTGAAGCATATCACAACCGATTATGGCGATAACAAAATACTACTATAAAACTATGAAATGAAATTTTGTGATCAGTTCTTTTGGATCAGTAACGGGCGTTCGAGAAATTAGAAAATGTTTAACGGCGTAGTTCGGCCGCCTCAGCAGCTATTGTGAATGCAAACAAGCATGAACCATTTGGACAGTTTTATTCTCAAAATAGTATGTATGAACATGAATCATGTTGCAGGGTTATTTTCCGTTCGTATTTCTTCCCTGGTTGTTTCCAGAGCGTTCAAAAAGCGCAAATATAAGAAGACAGAAAATTACTTTTAAGTAATCTAAGTTGATACGCTGACCATCATTTATAATCAAGTTTGTGTATTTATTTATTTATATATTCATTAAAATACAAGAGTTTTTCAAATTAGTTTTGCTATATATACAATGTTTTATAATAAAATATAATAAGTAAATTTTAATATTATAATTGAAATTATAATTATCCAATTATATTTTATTCCATGATTTTCACTATTATTAAATTATTATTGTTGCAATGAATTCTATCGTAGGGTTCAAGGATTAAAATTTTCATTCCTATTTAAAATGTTTTACTTATTTTGGGTGGCAATGCTTTTTAGAATGGATGCAGTGATTCGACATGAAGTATTGTAGAAATATTAAACATTGTGCGTGTTTATATTAACTTATAGTTATTTAAATAATTATAATAATTATAATATGATAAATAACTCCTATATCTGTTTGATTTTTGCACTAAAAGCTATATGCAATATTATACGTATGCGAGGACAAAAACTGAAATTTCTTAACTCTGTAACTTCTCATTATTCTATATCACAGTCATTTTGCATGTCCAAGTGGTCATCCTCTTCATCATAAGAAATAATTAAAGACTCGGATAAATCCGCGATTAAATCCTCTTTATTCCAATAATACTTTTCTACGTTTTCTACATGGGGGCTGTATTTCTTTCTGTTTTCTGTCGTTACACTTTTAACAGCTTCATCTTTAATTTTTAATAATTTATTTTTTCATTGGCATGTCTCCAACAGTGTTGCAGTTCCGTACAAATTACTTTATTTCACCTCAAACGAATTCAGTTGTATTAATGTCGCAGGGTGCGAAGGCAGATGTAGAGCCGTAAAATCAAGTTCTTTGAGCATTGCATCAAATTTATATGACTTCCCTTTAGGAGAGTTTTGTTTCGTGGGCTCCATCAAATCTACTTTCCGTAAATTTGGAGAGAACTGTACATTTTCCTTAAGTAACCACTGCATAATTTCTTTTCGACTTGCCATAGTTGGGCATTGTCTAAAATCGTTATAGCGTTTGATGGAAGATTCGGAATGAGTTTTTCAGAAGCCCACTTTTCAAAAACAGAAGAATTTATTTGCCTCTGATAGTTCATAACGTAATATACTAGTATACTAGAGACATAATAGGTAAAAATCCCATATCGCCTCTAGCACATAAAACTTTCAGTCGTTTAGAAACCTTGCCGCTCTGCAAGATACCAAAAACTGGCCAAAATTCCAATGGCCAGCGTTTTGAGAACGTCATATTGCTGCCCACCCATGTTTCGCCTTAGAAAATGAGAGGTCTTTTTTCACTGCGAAATTAATTCGCTTTTCTAAGATACTGAATTCTTAACGCAGCGTCACTTCTTTCAGTTAAAACGCTCCTCTTGTTTTGGCTTTTTATCGATACAAATCCAATACTATCCAGTACATTTCTTAATGTTTCTAGTTTCCGCTTAAAATCTGCCCTTTCTTGCAACACAAACTGTAATTTTGAAAGCGACTGGATTTTTTTCTCCTTAGTATAAAATTCATTTACAGTTAAGAGAAACACGCCGACGTGGAAAATAAAACAGGCAAATCGACAACTTTGTATTCGGCTTAGATTTTGTAAAATCCCAATCGAATGGGGCGGTATTGGATATCACTCTCGCACTCCTCTAGTACGCATTTCCGGTACTTTAAACAGCCAACGCTACATCTCCGAGGTGTTGGAGCCAGTTGTCCTTCCTTATCTTCAGGGCTTGCGCACAGCCATATTTCAACATGATAATGCGCGACCACACGTGGCACGCATTGCCTAAAGGTTCTTCGTCAATCGCCAGATTGAATTGCTTCCCTAGCCGGCTCTCTCTCCTGATCTTTCGTCGACAGAAAACATGTGGTCCATAGTTGCTGAACGATTGACCCAGATTACATCCCAAGCTGCCACACCAGATCACCTTTGGCAACGTGTGGAAGCTGCTTGGGCTGCTGTACCCCAAGAACACATCCAAAGTCTCTTTGAACCAATGCCGAGGCGTGTGGCAGCGGTGATCTCTAACAATGGCGGCTACTCTGGCTATTGATCCTGGAAGGAACCACACTTCACAGAAGTCTATAAATTTTTAATCATTTGATACTTGGTCAACATGTTATATACTAAATAAATTTTTTTGTGATATCTCTTGTCTTTCTTAGTGTTGCAATTTGGGTGGCCAGCGGTGCATATTAAATTTATATGTTTTGCTTTGGCTAACGTAAATTTTGCTGTCGCAAATTAATGTTTCCAAAATTTTATATCCGTAGAAGAAAATTTATGTTTACATTTCTTTTCACTTTCTATTTTGCAGAAGTTTTTTTTCCCAAATTTAATCTTTTTCATATTTTTACTTAATTTTTTTTCCGTTTAACTCTTTTTTGGTTTTTACAAAAATAATATTTATTTTTACTTGTTTAATTTTTTTTACTTATCGCTTTTTATTTTAAAGAAGTTATTACTACATTTTTCATTTTGTTTTAGAAAAGTAATATTTACTTTCATATTTTTTATCACTTCACTGTTTTCACAAATGCACATTTTGTTTTTTATTTTTTCTCCCCTTACGTATCTTACTTCCAAAAGTAAATTTTAATTTTTTTCTTTTCACTTTTTTCTTTTTTATAAATGCAAATTTTTCTATTCTTTAAATTTTTTTCTTATTACTTTTGAATTTTACCCTTAACTTCTTTTCCTTGTTTTAAATACTTATTCATGTTATATTTCCATTTCTCCAAAAGTAAAAGAACTTTAAGCTGGAATTTACATGCATATAATTTCACTCTGCAGGCCTTGACGGATAATATTTTCTATAACTTTAAACCAGTACGTACCAGGTTCATTCTATATAGATTTCTTATTTTTTATGCTGCTAATACTTAGAACGTTTTCTTATAATGTATGGTACCAACTAATTATTATGAATTGTTATGACCTGTATTAACGTTTTGGAACACTATACAAAACTTCGCGGATTCTCTTTTACACATCTTACTTTTATTCAAGGGATTCACCAAATTATGTCTGACAAATGTTAATTTCCCACTTTCCACTCACACATTTCTGATCACATTCAACTTTTATCCTGCTTTTAAAGCATATTCATGTTGCGCCTCTGATTCCTTCTTTCAGAAGTGGATACACACAAGTTTCATTATTGTAAGACCTACCGGCTTTGAACACATAAGGAATAAAAACATTTCATGGTATGAGATCCACTCAAACCAATATATCAGCATTTCTAGCCAGTTTATTTCAAGCATGCATAAAAAAATACTGAATTTCTAACAATTGTGCACTCTAGTTTAATTCCAGAAGTATTTCATTTTATTGATAGTTTACGCTACAGACATTTACATGAATATACTCAGAACACTCCTTTTTTATTCTGCAGAAGGATTCCTTTATATTCAAATAGATTAACTCTTCGAAACACTTAACAAATATATTGGATTTTACTGTACACGTTCTACCTAAAAAATACTAAACGTTTTCTAAACCTTCATTTTTTTCATGTGAAAACATCACTGGGATTCTTAATATGACGCCAGCCATCTACCGCAGACCTTTTAAAGTGTTATATATGTGCGCATAATAGTGTTGCTCTAATGTTTAATTAAAATAATGCTTTTTTTCAAAGCGTGGTCTTTCTTATGTCAAGTCATACTAAAATGCGTTAACATTTTTAAAGTTGAGGACTATAGTATATTATTATACGGAGTTTCTGTCAATATTGCCTCTTACGTGCGATATTCCTGAGAAATTTTATTTGTATCTATGAGAAGTTTAATGTCAAAAAAGCTGTAATATTTCATTATTAGGCAATGTCAATTTAAAATGCATACCTAATTTTGAATGTGCTAAAACTTTTAAGAGTTAAGTTGTATTATTATGTGTTACGTATGATGGTTATGCATAATTTTATTTGCTATCAATGAGAAGTCAAATATTCTCAAAGAGCTGCAAGAGGTCAGTGTTATAAAATTAATGTCAATTTGAAATTTCTATTTTGAAATGACTGTGTTGAATCTTTTAAATTAATTACTATGTTGGATCATTATTTGGAACTTAATCAATATTTCGTATAATGTATCATAACTACGTAGGAGTTTATTTGCCAGGTATGATAAATTAAATTTCGTTCTCAAAAGTCTGCAGGAGTTCAGCGCTAAATAAAGTATTGTCGATGCCAAATACGGGTATCGTTTAGTTAAGTTATAATGAATACGTTAAGAAGCTAAGAGACTCAGCAAAAAATAATGATCATACTTACTGGTTGAAAAAAAATATTCCAAGTTAAGAAATTTTTATATTCCAAGTTGGGAAAAAGGCAACAAAGTTTCATGGCTGAATATTAATTCTAGGTGTATTTTTTCTAGGTTATTAATTCTAGGACTCCTTCACAAATGTGACTATAATTCAAATTAAAAATAATACATTACAGTATGGCTATTCTTCTGTGTAGTTAAAAATAATTCCATCTAGTGTACCATGTTAAGAAAGTCAAGCGTAGTAGTTCGAATACAGTTTAAAAGGTTCTGCGGTAGATGGCTGTCATCATGTTAAGAATCCAAGTGATGTTTTCACATGAAAAAATCAAGGTTTAGAAAACGTTTAGTATGTTTTAGGTAGAATGTGTACAGTAAAATTCAACATATTTGTTAAGTGTTTCAAAGAGTTAATTTATTTGAATGTAAAGGAATCCTTCTGCTGAATAAAAAAGGTGTGTTCTGAGTATATTCATGTAAATGTCTGTAGCGTAAACTATCAATAAAATGAAATACTTCTGGAATTAAACTAGGGTGCACAATAGTTATAAATTCAGTATTTTTTATACATGTTTAAAATAAACTGGCTAGAAATGCCCATATATTGGTTTCAGTGGACCTCATACCATGAAATGTTTTTCTCCTTACGTGTTCAAAGTCAGTAGGTCTTACAATAATGAAACTTGTTTCCATACATTATAAGAAAACGTTCTAAGTATTAGTAGCATAAAAAATAAGAAATCTATATAGAATGTACCTTGTAAATACTGGTTTAAAGTTACAGAAAATATTATCCGTGAAGGCCTGCAGAGTGAAATTATATGCATGTAAATTCCAGCTTAAAATTCGTTTAATTTTGAAGAAATGGATTTGTAATATCAATAAGTATTTAAAACGAGGTAAAGAAGTTAAGGGTGAAATAAAAAAGTAATAAGAAAAATTTTAAAGAATAGAAAAATTTGCATTTATAAAAATGAAAAAAGTGAAAAGAAAAAACTAAAATTTACTTTTGGAACTAAAATAAGTAAGGGGAGAAAAAATAAAAAAACGAAAACTACATTTGTGAAAATAGTGAAGTGAAAAAAAATATGAAAATAAATATGACTTTTTTAAAACAAAATGAAAAATGTAGTAACAACTTCTTTAAAATAAAAAGCGATAAGTAAAAAAAATAAAACTTGTAAAAATAAATATTGTTTTTGTAAAAATCAAATAAAAAGTTAAACGAAAAAAAAGAAAAAAATTAAGTAAGAATATGAAAAAGAATTAATTTGGGGAGGAAAAAATTGCAAAATAAAAAGTGAAAAGAAATGTAAAAATAAATTTTCTTCTATGGATATAAAATTTTGGAAACATTAATTTGCGACAGTAAAATTTACGTTAGCAAAAGAAAGTAAAACATATAAATTTAATCTAGTAAGAACGAGAAGAAAAAAAAGGGTTGGGTTGGGTTATTCAATTATGGCAAAGCACACGAGGGCTATCTGCCTAAAGGGAGGGATGCCTTCGTGGAGGACTTTCTAAGGGAAACTGGCTCGTATACACGTTACACATGGGGAAAACCACGAAAACGCCCATGCAGCCAGCCCGTTCGCGCGATACGAACCTCGGACCGAACTACCAGTGTTCAGGATCTTTACCGCTCGGCCGCTGGTGGGCCAGAAAAAGAAAAAAGGTAAACAATGAAAAATATCCTAATAATGAAGAAAAAATTAAAACTGTGGGAGAATCTTATATTTAAAACAGCAAAGAATGACGTAATGGATTAGAAAGCTAAAAATGCTGTTTTCATGTGAAAGCAGGTTTGCGCATGCGCAATCCGCGCCTAGTGACATTATGGTGGTTTCCTCTGTGCAAGATCAAATGGAGAAAGAGGGTGGACAAGGTAAAATAACAAGTTTGGAAAGACGAAAGCTGACCTTGTGGTTAAAGCTCAGGTCTTCCTTGGTAGAAATGGCGGGTTCAAATCCCATCCGTGGGTTTATTTTTAAAATTCAGGGAAAATGATATTAAATTCAATAAAAAATTAATTAAAGGTAATAATTAAAAATAATCAAGCACTAAATGATGGTTAATAAGTAAAAAGATTAAATAATAAAAAATAATCATGTTTTAATAATTAAAAATAATAAAATAAAACTAATATCATTCCAGACACGTGGTTCAAGATGTCGTTGCCATAAACATAAAAATTTTTCGTGGATACAAAAAATAAAAACTTTCAAAAATAGGGTCGTTGCCACAGAATAAAAACTAAACTA
>KK116985.1:38381-56197 GCA_000611955.2 Stegodyphus mimosarum
ATATATATATAACAATAATATTCCCGTGTCGTTTACTATGAATATTTTTAAGAATTCTTATCCTTACTATTATTATTTTAGCGCATGTAATTGTTCTAATCAACTGGAGCACTTTCACGCCTATTAAGCTGTTTGTTACACCATTTCATGGACGTCAACCCCTCTGTCCAAGAATATATAAATCTATTAGCAGTGGTGAACGATATTCTGAAACCCCTGAACCAATTTCCAACACGGAGGCCCTTCTTCTTTTTGCAATTTTTAACATGCGCCTCCAAGTGGTTTCTTTGTCAGCATAAAGTTTCATGTTGTGGTCATTTTCGCGTACTCGTTTGTCAGGTAAAATACCTCTTTTTTGAAAAAATAATATGGCATCCACCACATTGCTTGGTAAATTAAACATTGTTAATGCCATACTCACGAAAAACGCAATGAATATATTTTTAAATAAACAATGCGAATTCGAAAACCTCATTAAAAATGAGTAATATGTGAACACGCTATGAGAGCAAAAATGCAACATGGTGCTAATATACGATTAACATGGCTAAGTATAAAAACACGCAGCCAGATTTAGGCGAGATATTTCGGTTGATTGGCAATTCAGTATCGGGGGCTGCTATAAGAAAGAAGTACCCACAATATAAATATTTCGATGGCTGGCATTCCCAATAATTTTATTGTTTCAAATTAAAAACAACAGAATTGTCATAGACGATAAACTTAGAAAACTTATTTTATTCTCTGTACCTTGATTATCATGCAATCAGTCTTTATAAAAAGAGGATCCTTCTTCGCTGTCCATTCTCAAGGATAGCCAGAAACTTCCTCAATTCATCACCCGTCTCGAAGGACATAAATTTGATGACTCGAGGTCGGCTACATACCTGTTACCGCCCTAACGTGATTTAAATTATACGTGTTGCTTAAATATTGAAGAATAGATGGATCAACACTTTCATAAAAAATAGAAACGAAAAAAAATCTCATACCGATTTTGTGCGATTCTTTTCCTCTGGCAAGGTCAAACTTCAGTTAGTTTCATAACATAGTTGATATTTAGCATTCAGTTCTGAAATGTGCTTTAAGAAAATATGCTTTTCCAAGAAGCCTTTCTGTCCTTAGATGAAGCGACAGTGCAATACTTTAAAAAATTAAATAAATTTAAGAGACACCCTCCCCCCCAGAACGTTTGACTTAATCTCAGAATCTTTTAAATTTGTTCGTTTGAAAGCTACGTTCAGGCATTGCGTAAAGTACTCAAATATTTCGATATTTCCTATTGTTCTATTGTCAAAGTACTGGCTATGAAATTGGGAATTTACATTCACCACATAAAGCATGAATATTCATAACATTATTTTGAATCCTGTTTTAAAGAGACAGCAGGTTCTGTATTAATCTTCCCTAAATACTTTAATCAAATAAAGAGTTTCACTCTTTGATATCAGATGCATTTCTGAACACTTGAAATAACAAATTATTAACGTGTACGAAGCAACACTTCTGAGCAGTGACAAAGAAATATCTTAATGGCTACCTGCTTTTCGTCTTGCACCCCAGAACACAGTTAATTCCCTGTGCTTCCTTTTTTTAAAGCTCAGTACATAAAATACTTTCTTCGGTGAATGTCCGTCTTCTTAAGAAAAAGAAAAGATTGAACAAACTAAAATTTTCATTTTTAAAAAAAAGGAAAACTTTTAATTTATTTGGGATAATGTCAAGCTGATATTTTCTGCATTTTTGACAACAGTCATTTTCTTGCAAACAGCTGCATTAAGGCATATTATCGTAATTTTATTTGATGTTTAATTGATGATTAATTAAAAGGCAATTTTAGTACAAAGCCATAAAATTAATAGATTATTAAACAACTTATACCGTTAAGTCCAACAGAGCGATTTTCGCAGTTCTAGTTAAATATATCTAAAGTCTGAAAATTAAAAAAATTAATTTCTGTTTCGCGGTTAATGTTTGTACTATAAAATCACCTCGCGGTTAGTTTTTTGATTTTACGTAATTACGGTAAAGCCTCGAAGGCTATCTGCCTAAGGGGAGTGATGCCTTCGTGGAGAACTTTCTGAGGAAAACTTAATCGCCTGTTTAATTTCTGTTCCTTTCTGTTACTTTTTGCGATTAAGTTTTTCCTTCACTGTTTTTAAAGCAAAGGGAAACTAGAAAATTCTATTTTTAAATTCTTTTTAAAATTCTGACAAATAACTTTTCGATGATGATTTTAAATTTAATTTCTGTTCCTTGGAGATGGTATATGGGAAGTTTTCTTATTATAATTTATTGCCAATTATTATGCGCATTTATATATATTATATTATGTGCATTTATGTATATATAAAATAACGTAAGCAAAATGGAAAGTAGGACTATTTTAGGAATCCTGCGCTTGGCTGATCTCATTAATAATCAAATTGATGAAAGAAAATACTCCTATTAATAATACAAATGGAGTAAAAAAACTAGGCATTTCAATTTGAAGTCAACATTAATTCCAGTCAACTATGCAATTAAGTACCTATTCCAAAAAGTTCAAAAATCGAAAAATTTTTTTAAAGACAAATTAATTAAAAAAGTAATTTTTTTAAAAAAGGAAATAAAATTTTTTGAAACAAAACTAACATGAGGAAGTGAAGAATGGAAGTAAAAGGTAAAGAAAAACTGTTTATCAAGCAATAGAAAGTAGTAGTAGCAATAGTAAAACTTCCTTTACCTTTTAACTTCCATTCTTCACTTCTTCATGCTTATTTTACTTTTATTTTCCAAAATATTTTATTTTCCTTTTTAAAACAAATATTTTTTTACTTTTTTTTAATTTTTCCTTTTCGACCATTTTTGAATTGGTAATTAATTACATAATTGATTGGAACTAATGTTGACTTCAAATTGAAATTCCTAGGTTTTGACTAAATTTACACTATTCATAGGAGTATTTTCTTTCATCAATTTGACTGTATATTCCTCTGCCTAGGTGTTACTTGAATTACAATATATATATATATATATATATTGTGATAATAAAAACAAACTTGATGGCGCAGAAGTGTTGATCCATAATGAATAGGAAACTGGAGGCAAAGACTGAATAACAAATTTGGCATCCGAGGCAGATTAAAATCTCCCTTTTATTTTCAGTAAACCTATTGCGGCCACAAACAACTTGGCACATTATTTCTGCCTATTTCAAGAGGTTTACATTTTTGATAGCTTTGCAGCAAGAAGAAAGCAGCAAACAGCAGTCCAACTAGGCCGAAGAGTAACGAACAAGTGCATTACGTTCAGGATGAAATCTTAATTCAGACTGAGTAAATTTTGGTTCTCAATGTATTTTGATTGGATAGTTAATACTTCTGTAAAACTATTATTGGTTGCTTGAGTTTTAGTTCCATTTACATCATTAGAATTATGTAAGAGTCGTATGACATAGATTAATCTAGAAATGACGCAGTGCAGAGAGAGGTTACTATTTTTAGAATTCAGAAGGGAAATTTGAGTTTCTAATTTAACTTTTTATATAGCCCTTATTTTTCTTATGTATATATATATTTGAATAAGCAGAGATTCATATTTTCGTAGTTTTAAATTTAAAAAATTTGATTTGATATAAAATACGAAGTCTAGCTTTTTACAAGTTCCACCGATTTTTATACTTATAGTTAGGAAAATTTTCTACTCGTTATAAAAAATAAATAATTCCGATGGGCTCGGGTTCAAATCCCAGAGAAAGCATTGATGTTTGTAAGCGTATAATGTGGTAAGAGACGCTCAAAATATACAGAGAGCCTAATGTCATTTTGAGAGTTTGGTGGTAGAGGGCGAGGGATAAGAAACCGACGGGCCGCTCCTGGGGTGTTCTTTAAATCTGAAGTAGAACTGCACAGTGCGGCGGGACGTGGTTAATGATAGCGACTGCAGTAGCGATGGGGTAGGGTTCGAATTCCGGATAAAGTATGCATGTTTGAAAGTGTTACATGTCAATGCGTGTAGGGGAGAATCGAAATACACATTGAGCCGTAAGTCCCCTCGAAAGGCTGGTAGTAGAGGAGAAGGTGTAGACCGTCAGACCACCTTCAGGGGTGTTCTCCCTCAAAATCAGGGGGGAAGCTTATCTAGATTTAGTTACACCTCAATCACCTGTGGTGCTGCAGAGTTTTTGGCCTATCTTTTACCTGTACCTCTTTTCCTCGAGTTTATAATTAGAAAGGAGGATCATGAAATCAAATTATATGCATTGTGGCAAGCTTTTATATCACTTAATAACTATTTAAAGATTCATCCGGATTTCTTTCGTTGCTAAGAGTGCGAATATACACTGATTTTCCAAAAAATAATGTCAAGCACTTTTAAACCTCAAGGCAAAAATTTTAAAAGAGGACAGTTAATACAATCTGCAAAGATTCCCTTGTTTAAATTTTAATTTTGAATAGTGTAAACTGACATTGGTCTTCTAAAACATAATACAGTAAAAGCTAATAATCCGGCATACAATAGTTCGACTCACCTGATAATCCGACTCTCTTTTCACAGATATTCCTGCTACAAAATGTTGCTACTAGCTTTTCTTTCATGAATATTCGGTAAGACTCGGCCAGACTGATAAAACTATTTCGCGTCTTTTTCGTCATCTTCAGTTAATTCTCTGTTTAAAATTTCACATTTTTATATTATTTGCTTTATTTGTCCGTATTTATTTAAAATGTTTTCAAAACCTGACAAGATGACAGAATGAAAATATGTGACTTTTAAAAATTCACCAAAAGCTCGACATTATTAATCAACTAGAAAGAGGGAGACTAGAAATATTATAATGGGGAAATGTGATATTAGATGCTCTGTTACTGATGATATCAAAAACAGAAAGAAAAGCGTCAAAGCTTAACTGTCTGAGTCTAGTGCTTCTAAAAAATTGATTCTCGATAAATATATATTTTTTAAATCTAACTGGATAGTGTGTTGTTTAAATAATTCGGTTCAAAGAGATGTAAAGTAAGCCTATAACAGAACCTATGCTAATAGAAGAAGCTAAGCAATTTTATCCAAAAATGAATTGCCTAAGAGTAGGCGGTTGTTTTAAAAGGTATGTCTTCATGATTTGAAAATTAAGCACATCAGCCTTAAAGTTAGACAGTTTATGTAAACTAAAATTCAATACCTACACTCAGTAACATGGAGGAAAACATTGTTTGCTGCCATATGCAATTTTAGACCTATAATCTGACATGTTTCATATCAGGCATCACTCAAGACCCAAACGTGCAGGATAATCTGACTTTTGCTATATGTAGTCAAATGTATTTTATACTTTTGCTTTTTACTATATTTACATCTTCCCCTAGCAGTAATTTTAGAGACAATACTGAATCTTGGTAAATAAGTCAACTTAGTAAGATTTAAGCCTACTAGTCTACTATTTTAGTACGTTAAAAACCAAGTAGTATTTAGCATGTGCGCCTTTGCTTTGAGTATTCAAATTACAAAAGTAAGATATATGTTGCCGAATTCTTGATCATTAACAGTTTATTTACATAGATGGATTTTCTTCAAATCTTGGGTGTATCTAAAAACGCTGGATTTATTCGAAATCGAAAAATTTACTCTGAATATGATTAATACACTGAATTAGAGTTATCGGCTTTAAATAAACATAAATATTAATTAGTAGCGCTTAAAATGACACACTGAACCCGACTTAGACATTTCTTCAAATAACATACGAAGTTAAATGCGTGCTCCTATAAACAAGGCAATTTAACTATGTATGTATACTTTTATATTCGACAGTTGTAACTGCTCTAAATTGTAATCAATCGTACAATGTTCATGTCCTGAAAATTATATATATAAAGGTTTATATTTTTAAAAAAGAAGAAAAAGTTTAAATTTATCTCTTTGATAATTTTGTAGAAATATCAAATGACTTGAAATAATATAAATAGGAGCAAAATTAAAATAAAATGTATTACAAATAGTATAAAAGTAACAGAATTAAAATAAAACGTATTGTTCTAATTTTTCGAGCATTCCCTTTAGTCTAATTTTCCTTGATTTTAATATAAAAAGAAATCATCAATATTTTTCAAAATCTACATGATTACTTTTTTCGTATTCTACAGAAAGAATAGCTGTGTTTTACAGTTTTTCTTTGCCAAGAAGAAATCGCTTGTAGTTTATTAGTTTAAATTAAATGAAGCTTCTTTCATCGCTGGCAGCCCTAACTGACAACGTTAAAAATACGCCTAGCGTTCGAATAATATTGAACTAAGCTGGAGTCACGAATTTATTAACTGCTGAATGCTTTACACAAATCAACTCTTAATTCTGCTCAAACTCATCTTCAGTAGAATTAATGGCTAAAGAGTCTTAAGGTATTCGAGACATTAAGGATTTCACAAAGACGCAAAAACCGGAAGTGAACATTTAATAGCCTAAAGTCCGTATTCAAAGGAGCAGAAAAGTGACAAAAAATAAGCATAAACAGTTTTTTCCCCCAAAATATAATTTAAAAGGATTTTAAAGAGAGAAAATCAAAAGAATCTTGTCTATAATCTGTGTGGCAACATCAAGTTGCTTCAAACAAAATGCAATATTTTTATTTTTTACATGCTGAAAACGTATGTCTTCGCTAAAGTATGAGTTTGAATTTGATTAGAAATATTACATATTGCATCAGATTTATCACATTCTTTGATTATATTTTTAATAACACTTGAGTTAAGAGCCTAGCGATGGGTAATAAAAAAAATCGAAGCTGTACTTCAAATGTACTTGTAAACGTAAATGTGTAAGGAACGAATTTATGAGATGGAATCGAAATAAAAATCGAAAATAATGCTAATAAAGCAGTTCCTAGATCTAGTAAACGAAAACTAAAAAGTTGCTCATCAGCAGTAGGAACGTGATTTTGATGGTGTGAAAGATATTTATGTCGTAGATAATGTCAGCAAGTATGATTGCATAAGTCAGACACAGAAGGATTAAAAATTTCAGGATTAGAAAACTGAAGGGAAAACAGTAAGGTTTTGATGGACCTCTCAACGTCGCTCACTAACGGATGTCTTTATTGGAAAACTTCAAAATTACTGTAAGCTTGCATTCAAGAAAAATATATATAACTTACAGGAAATGCAAAAACCAGGCACAGGGTCTGAATATCAGACAGCTGCGTCCGTTGGAAGAATGTAGACACACAAATCCAAAGAATGATATTAAAATTCTTAAGTCCTTATACAACTATGTGAGCAGAAGCTTTCATAAAAGTACATACATGGAACAACACAAAATCCAAACAAAAGTTTTAATGGCATTTTGTGGAAATTTATACCGATGGATGTGTTTGTGGGATTACAAACTCTTAAACTGGGGGCATACATGACTGCTATACATTTTAACAGAAGGTTTTGAGTCTTATTAGATATTTTATATTATACAGATATAAAACAGTGTTTAATATGTGATCAAAAGATTTAGTAAACTAGACATGGAGCGATTGAATGAATCGAAATGTCACTCACTACCCAGAGTAAAAATGGCAGAAACAAAAAATAGGCTGATATTGAAAAGCAAAACATATAAAGATGAGCAAAAGGTTTGATTTGGTTTATGTAATTATGGCAAAGCCTCGAGGGTTATCTGCCTAAGGGTAGGGATGCTTTCGTGGAGGACTTTCTAAGGGAAACTGGCTCATATACACGTTACACATGAGTAAACGGAAAGTGTAACCTATAGATCTGTAGAGTTTCAGATATCTGGATGAAGACTTAATTGTAAAAATGTAACATTTTAAACTTTAAACGTATTTTTCTCAAAAGCTATTTTTTTTCAAAGCTTATGAAAAATCAAATTATTATTATTTTATTCTTATGAAGCCTTGTGTACTTATTCTGTGTAGAGATATCTACAAAAGGAATACATAATATTATATATATTTATATATATTTATATAATATTATGTATTCTTTTTGTAAATCAAATAATTAATATTATATATATATATATATATAAAGTATATATTCAGATTTAAATTGTAAAATATATATTTAAATTGTAAATAGTTTTGAAATTGTGGCCTGTTATTAAAATAATGATACCTTGATTATATTGAAAATCTAATAAAAATATTTCAGTAACCTGAGAAGATTTTACCTGAGAAATCATTAAAATTTTACATCACTCCCTAGGTAAAAGCATGTGATTTATTATTGTGTTCTTTTTTTTTTCAATCAATTGCAATAGTTTTCCCTGAAGGATCTTTCAATTTTTTTTAATTTGCTAAAAATTTCACTTATATTTAATATTTTTTCAGGATAATAATAGTATATATTAAATCTTGATATTCCATAATTAAACTTTCTAACAAAAATAAATGAAAAGTGTTTATAACTCACCTAAACTGCCCTTTCGAAAAAAAGCGCTCCGAACGTATTCGGATACTCATGAGTAATGTGGATACGACCCAGTTTCCCTTAGAAAATCCTCCACGTAGGCTTCCTCCCCTTAGGCAGATAGCCCTCGTGTGCTTTAACGTAATCAAATAAACCGAATGGGAATAATTTAGCGTAGTCATCAACACAATAAGTGTCCTTCGTCAGTAAATAAAGCCATTTAGTAGCATTTGTCCTAATAGCAAAATCAATGTCGTCGTCCGAAAGTTGTCCCTCCAATGGGCGCATCGGCCGTGTCATCATTTGTCGGTATTGGTGGGTAGTCGTTTACATTCGCCATGAACACAAAGCAAAATCTGCGAGCGTTACAAAGAAGAACCTTCTACCACCACTGCCAGAGAACGAATAAAATTTTTGTAGCACAAGTTTGTCAAAATTAGCAAATTTTTGAAACTTTGCATGATCTGGCAACCCTGACAGTAGCTAACTCCTTCAATTGTCTGAGGTGCAGGCAAGCCCGGATTAAGGTTTTTGGAGGTCCTAAGCACTTAAAAGATAATATCACCCCCACATAATACGTTTAAAGTATTTATCTGGTTGCAAAAAGCAGTACCTTTAGTGCGGGTAGTAATTTCCACCCAAATCTATGAGTTTCTGACAAAGTTTTGGTAGTTTTTCAAAGCCTTCGGTCCAGAAACTTGGTGGCCGCCAGTCCGAAAATGATCAACCTTATTCCAGACATTCTGTATGGAATGGAAGATAGCACCAGCAAGATGTAGCTGCAGGTGTGAAAAAAGGTAGAAGTCCGAGGGAGCGCTGTTGAGGTCATATGGTGGGTGTGGCAAAAGATCCGTAAATAATTACAAACACATTCCTTCCACGAGCTTTTGTGGAACAGATGATAACACTTCAGAGCACAGACCCCCATGCCTTTCCACGGAGAACCGTGAATGCTCAGGTTTATAGAGATGACATCCTTGATGCTTATGTGCGCCCATATGCCGGGGCAATAGGTGATGATGCTTTCCTGTTACAGGACGACAACGCAAGGCCACACAGGGCTCGCATCGTAGATGATTATCTTCAACAGGAAGCAATTATGCGCATAGAGTGGCCAGCTCGATCACCGGACCTGAATCTCATAGAGCACGTTTGGGATGCTTTAGGGAGATGTCTAATTGCTCTCAATCTGCCCCCTCAGACCCTTGCCCCTCTTGCAACTGCTTTGCAAGAGCAATGACTCTCGTTTCCTGTGGAACTGATAGACCGCATAATTGAAAGCATCACACAACGCTGTATGTGCTGTATTGCTTCCAGAGGCGATGATATTCCATATTGAAGGTTCTTTTCCTATAGCAAACTGACACCTTCGATTTGTTCATTTTATGCATATGCTAATTTCTATACTACCTTAATTGTCTGGTAATTTCTTTTTATGTTATTTAATACTTGACTATGTGTTGTGTATTGTGGGTAAGTTTCATAAAATTCTACCTGTAACTTTTTCAGTAACCGTGATTTTTGTGATTTTTCCTTAATTTATGATAACCAGTATATATAATGTTAAGAAAATGCGTACCGTTGTGAATGCTAATAATTCTGACAGTAATCTACGTTTTCTGATAATATCTAATCCATCGAATAGGAATTTTTCATTTTTCTTTCTTCATATTTTCCAGAATACATTTTTTCACAAGATTCGACAGCTAAACTTCGTCATGGCAGGAGGTATTTTCTTCATGTCCCTGTGACAAACCTGTTTTACGAGTTTCCGAGCGTGAAGGCCTTTATCCCCTCGCTCGCGTGTTTATGTGCTCTGTTAGCGAGCAAGTGTTTTTTAATCCTTCATTTGTCTGCGCGCTACAATTGTGTTTGCCACAGCTAGCAATGATGATTGCGAAATTATCCTTGACAGTGAAGATGGTGCTTCGATTAGTAATTAAAATATGACTCCGGACAAGAAGGATGATATGCTAGATTACTTGTTAGCAAAAGACAGTTGTGACAAATCCGACTTCATCATTGCGGTGGACTTCCTAAAATACCCTATGAACACTTGTGCAAATTTTCGCGAAGCTTCTGAAAATTTCTATCGAGATAGCACCGTCCGAAGAACGGAACACATGCGTAAAGTACTAGAGGCTCATTGTGCCAGGATGGAAGCAAGCATCGATAGCCTGAGAGGTAAATTGGAGTTTTTCAAGCCAGATAGCCAGTCTCTAGTTGACGAATGAAATATTGGTGATTTGGGCGTAAATAAATCTAATGATGCTTTTAGTAATGTTGTTAAATATGATATTGCTCAATCCAGTGTAATTTCTTGAAATGTTGATATGTAATTTCTTGAAACGTAATTTCTTGAATGAGTGCAATTCCTTGAAATATCTGACGTTGTCATACATAATTCAGATAAGTCAGAGAAATCCCTTGTAATTCAGTTAAAGCTAACAGGAATATAAAATCTATAAAACGTGGTCAGACAACCAATCCAAGTGCTCGGACGGATTTACTTCCCCAAGCAAGAGGGTCCGCCCTCATAAAATGATTAAGAATTCCTTTGATATAAGTATTAATAATAAATTCGATGTATTTAACTCAGAGAATACTAGCACCGATGCCGTCAATAATGACGATAATAATAACGATATGGATGTAAGTGATGCAACTCATAACGACATAAAACCGCAACCTCGTGTTAAACCCATACTGATGTTAAACCCATACCTCTCAAATATAATGAATACGTGAAAAAATTAAGAGAAGATACCAATGCCATCTTTACGGTCAGAACTTCTACGAATTTTCTTAAATTGTTCCATCCAAAGCTGATGATCATCACA
The DNA here is from genome assembly GCA_000611955.2 of Stegodyphus mimosarum. Lineage (NCBI taxonomy): Eukaryota > Metazoa > Arthropoda > Arachnida > Araneae > Eresidae > Stegodyphus > Stegodyphus mimosarum. The sequence goes on from KK116985.1 coordinate 49,615, forward strand.
TAATTACAAAGCACCTGGAAAGTAATAACATCCAACATTTTGTTATCAAATCTGGGCGCAGCTCAGCCCGCCTCACGAGCGAAGCTTGTTTAATGACACCTCGTTTTATAATTTGCGGTTTGCCCAAAAGCTATAAAGTAATTCTGAGAGGCCTACTTTCTAACTGCACTGTGGAAGAAATAAAAGATCAATTAATGGCGGAAGGTTTCAATGTCATCAAGGTTATCCCTATGAAAAGATTTAAGACAAGAGCACCAATGCGCCTGTTCAAAGGTCAGTTAACGAGCTTGGGGAGGAGCGTATCTGCGAAGTTACGAAACTCATATTGTTCAATGCTTCTGTTGACACAAATTTAAAGATGGTGTGTCCCAGTACCACAAATATCAATACTTATGCCACTCCTCGGACCAGTATAAGCTGGCTCCGAGGTGCGTGAAATGGGCGTTACCGGACAAAAGTACAGAGCATGCTGCATAATGAATTTCGAACCTCACCTATTGTAACTGTAAATTAGATCACGATGCCAACTTTAAGCAATGCTCTCTGAATATCAAGAGAAAATATTTAGACATAACTCAGTTGCTCCGAATGCCTAGCTTCGAGTCGCGTGGTGAAGATTTATCCCCCACAAGGAAAATCTACAAATTCTCCTTCGAAGTTCTAAAAATGGTGACAAAACCTTCGACAACTCTGCAAGGAATCTACAGCTAGTACCAACTCAGTTAACAAAAATGCATTCCTTTGTGGACTAGCTGACAAATAGAAGACTGGAAAATTTTCAGAAACCTTCAAACAAAATTCAAAAAGGTTTTCTTCTACTTTTGTGACTTTCCTGAATATAATTAAAGAAATTAAAAATATATTTACTGATTATTCATTTACAGATGTTATAAAAATAATTGGGGATGAATGGGGGAATTCTGAGTGTCCCAACTCGCATTGACAAATTATTTGTCGTGTTCAATATACTAGAAGATATTTTTAGCGGAAGTTTTCCTAATGGACGCGGAAACTAATGCAGTTTATTTAAGTAGTGTCATACAATTTTCGTAGTGTTATATAAATTTAGCATTTCGCATATCTTTGTCCATAATTTATATGTTGTAAATTGGTGTGCTTAAATTTTAGTACAGTGTGTTTTGTTTTCTTTGAGCTAATTTCCACAATTATAGATAATCTTTCTGCATGTACTGTATTAATTCCTTGTAGCTTTCTTTTGTTCAATTGTTCCTTAATAAATTTGTCTCACATGCTTGATTTCCACTCACTAGCTCGACAGTTTTTCCCATGGTTTCCTATCAGGGAACAGAGTGGCAGCTGTTACTATTCAAATTTTGTAAACTGGAATCATTCTTTATAACACCTTTCATATCATAGTATAAATTTCGTGTGATATTATAGACAGTGTCTTATTGATCGACGGACGCAAATCTTTAGATAAGGTACTCCTTTCACCACTCGCAAGCAATAATATCTAACACTTCTGCCAAAATTCAAGAGATCTGTCATTTCCTAACATATAAGTACACTAAATCTGGTCCAACACTTTGTTTTCATAAAGAATCTGAGTATTTGCGTATTGACACGACTTTGGTCACTTAGTCTGTATCCCTTTGTTGATAGCTGCTGATTGTGGACTGTATGCGAATTGTTAAAAGTTGGAAAGCTTAATAACATTTATTTTAACACATACTGATGCCTCTTAAACGGGCAAAAGAGTGAATAAGGTTTACATTTAAATTAAACAACTGGCTGCCATTTGGGAGCTGGCAGAGGAAAAGTGATTCGATCCCTATGAGCTCAGTTTTCTTCCGTGGTGGTTTCCAAGTTTCGATAAAAGTTTCATTTAATGGAGCCCATTCACAACTTCATGGTCAATATCGATGAAGCCCACCCTTGAACGAAAACTGAACACTGTTAGCTTGACTCATGTTCAAATCCTGAAGACCGGACTAGTTTCATAGCAATCTGGATGGTTTTCCTAGAGTCTAACATGAATACAACTCAGTTTCCTTAAAATGTTCTGCAGGTAGTCCCAAACCAATCTTCCCCGACCTGATAAAACACTTAGCTTTGAATAACATTTCTATTTTAGTTTAGGAATATCAGTAATGCCTAATGAGTAATAAGTAAATAATATTCAGAGCCTGTGTAGCGTATTTCATGCATATTATATTGAATTAATGTAAATAAGGGAATTATCTAAAGTATTTGAACAATTATCAAAGCGTGAGGGATACTATTGCATCTGAACTCTTAGAAATAATTCTTTAAAAGAAAATGGAACTCTAATTGCGTAGGAGCAGAATAGAACTACTACTCAGAGTAAGAACTAGTATACCAAGGAGAGCGCGTGTTTAATATTCATGTGATCTCAATTTAATTTAACGAAAATGTGTATATGTATAATATAATTTGCATTTATTATGAACAGAAGCGTCAGTGGGGAATTATTTTGAGCTGTGTTTAATTTTTCAAAGCTCTGCATTTGCAGAGGATTAGAAACAAGCTAAACTCGCCGCCCAGGAATAGAAAAGGTAAAAGATATTTCTTTTCATTTTACGATAATGAAATTTAGAGGATTATATCTGTGATGAGACAGATTTAGAACGTTAAGCCTGTGGTGAGATCACATTTTCTGGCATCCTCTGTCGGGACGGTCGAGTTAAGAACAAAGACTAGAATACGTAGTTATTGTTTACTTATTGATTTTGAATTTTTGAAGTGCTCAGGACATGTCTAAAGATAATTTAATTATTTTAAAAGCGAAGCGAACTGCTCTCCGAACATCGGTAACGAAATCCCTTAAAGATTTGGAATTACAGCATTCGGAAATTGATCCCAAAGTTATTGATTTGGAAGGAAATTTAGAACTATTAAATAATAATTTCGAATCGCTTAAAGTTGCTGATACAGAATTGGAACTCATTTTTAAAATCCAAGACTTTGATGCTGAATTCCAAAAATCAGAATAACATCGTCAAAACGTCGTTAAATGCAAATTTCGTACCACTAAAATAATAGACGAGTTAAAACGCAACTCTACAGAAACAGCAGTGAATAACCAGTTTAGTACTGGCAGTCAAAACGAAGCAAAATGAAGTGAAACTGTTCGAATAAAATTACCTAAATTAACGAAATTCTGCGGAGGTATAAATAACTTTCTTATCTTTTGGAAGCAGTTTAAGTCTGCCATTCATAAAAATGACTCCTTGGATAAAGCAGACAAATTTCTTTAAATACAGTCGAAGAATTACCTTCTACTGCTGCTAATTTCGATTCCACGATTGATCTGTTAAAAGAAAGATTTGCGAAAACAGGTGTACTGATTCACACTCATATAAATAACATTTCAAACACTAAACCTCTAAAAGGCTCGAATGATGAGATTTTATGAAAATGTTCGAGAAAATTTTATGAAAATATTTCTATTGAAATAAGAGCTTTAGAAAATCTGGGTCAGGCTCTATAAAAATTATCAAGTGCCTTATGTCCAATCATTTTGAAATCACTTCACCAAGATATTTTGATTGAAATTGACAGGACAAATAATGGAAGCGCGTATTGTAATATCGGTAATCTCATTGCTTCTAAAGAAAGGACAGAGTGTGCTTAATGTTCGTGAGATCTAAATGCAACGTAACATATATATAATATAACTTGCTTTTATAACTAACAGAAGTGTCAATGTGGATTTATTTCAGCTGTGTTTACTTTTTCTAAGCTTTACATTTACAAAGGATCAGAAACGAGTTATATTCGCCGCCCGGGTATAGAAAGTTAAAAGATATTTTTTCCTTTATAATTTAGAAACTTAGAATGTTAAATCTGTGAGTGGCGAGATCACAGATACTCAAAGCAGACTCATGAATTTTAAGCATGTTCATTCTGGTCATACTTCAGAGTTATTTCAATATTATCTCTGACTATTGTGCGTAATGAATCTTTAATATATATATAAACGCAAAAAAAAAATTATACAAAAATATATAATCATTCCAAGTATTTTCTCGCGTTATGCCGCTCAAAATTGATTAAATACATAAAGAAAGAAATTCAGAACTAATTTTTCACAAAGACCAATAAATGAAGTTCATAATTAATAAATTTCAAGAAATCCTTTAAATGCAGTACAAACATTTTTCTGAAATACTTACTATTCTGGATTTGCAAAAATGGGGGGAATTACTACATTTCTCACTTTACAATAACTATATCAAACATTCAAAATTTCTTTACCTGCAAACACACGTTATTCGAATGGGAAGTTCATATTCCACTCATCTTTGTAACTTGCTTTTGTTTTCTAGAGAATTTTAATTGCTTAGAAACCTTTCTGATAGTGATTTCAACAAATTTGAACACACCTTCAGCTATATTGAGGACATAACTATTTCAACAATTATAATTGCATAGAAAATAGCAACGTCTCCTCGAATGGTTTAAACTGAATAAGATCAGTAAAAATCAAACAGCAATAGACTATATTGATCTTAGTATACATTATTTTAAAGAAATTAAACCTTTTTGATAAAAGAAGAGCGTTTAATTTTTATACTATTAAAATTGTAAATTGGATCTACAGCATATCTAAAAATGTTATAGCAAATGCATTTATTAACCAAATTTGCAGAATTAAAAACGTTTGTACTGAAAGCGAAAGACGATAAGACGAAATCTTAATTCTCACCAAAATTTTAAAAGAAAATGAAATTGCAATTAACTTCATTAATAGTCTTTTTTAAAAAGTCTGGAATAGTCTACACTCTGTAAAGTTTTTTAAAAGTATAAATTTTTTATCTGAAAGCTCCAATAGAGATGGATAAAGAAGGATGTCTTAGAAAGTTATTTTGAATTATTTCTTTCTTTACTTTGCTAACTTGAGTATAGCTAACAATGGGGCCAACTATACTCAAGTCGTTATGTTAAGCCCATGATGTTATTACTTTTTACTTTTCTAACATCTGTACTTTACTTCCTTTTCTTACTTTTCTGTGCATTTTCCTAGACTAAATTTTTTTTAAAAATTAATATTACTTTGTGCATTTTCCTAGACTAAATTTTTTTTAAAAATTAATAATTTTTTAAAAAATTAAAAATAATAAAAAACATTTCTAAATAGCATTAAATGTTCTCTTAGGAAATTTATTAAACAGCTTCAACATTAGTTTTTACAGTACAAAAACTTGACAACAGCTAAAGCTCTTGCAATTTTTAAGTATATTAAATATTTGAAAATTTGTATATTGATTATAAAGTTCTCGCTTTTTTCTGCTTTTCTACATTCTGTTTCCTCATTTTAATTGCAACTTTGTTTCAAATTTAAATTTGGGTTTTACTTTGGAAGTGTTAGATTTTTTTTACACTAAGGTATAACTCTTTGTCCTCTCTTTAGTTGACAGTTCAGAGTGTCAGTTTCTTTTTGAATTTTATTTTTAATTTAAAATTATGTTGCTTTTTCAAGATTTTAAATAAAAAATGTTTCTTTGAAATTTAAAACTCCTTGCTGTGTAACATTAAATTCACCTTCTGTGAGATTACTTTACCGCCCACAGTTTTTAGATTTTAGTTAGCGTACGGCAAAGAGGCCAAACTGGCAACCCTTACCGTCTTAGTTCAAATGGTAATTTTCGATGTTTCGAATTGATGTTTGATAGGAGGTTCTCCCAACGTGTTTTCTAAAACATTTTTCGACATTGTAGATAATTTTTAATTTTAAGGAATTTATTTATTCGCTAAAAGTATTTGATACTTGCATTACTTTCTTTCTACATATTATGGATAGGTTTTTCAATTTTTAGAAAGGTTCATTTTAAATTCAGCGAATATTTTCATTTTACTTTGTATTTTCGCTTTTTTTTCTTGCTTTGGTGAGGATCATAGTTTTCGGATGAACTGTCACTGTTAAGATTAAAAAATGTAGTGGAATGGGTCATCAGCTTGTCAGGACTGAGTGTTCTGTGAGTATTTTTGGCAAACATTTTGAAGTAACTCCTTAACCTAAAGTCCTGATCTGGGACAGGGAGCTGAAATCAGCTGTGTCCTGGTGTAGATTCTGTGCTGGAGAATAACTGCACTTGAAAGGGATTTAAAATCCTCTTTTATTAGAACAATATTATTTACACACTTCCCAACTCGGGAGGGATACAGAAAGTAAAAGACAACACTTGGGCCTAACTTAACAATCAAGTAAATTTAAACTAAGCTAAATATAAATTTAATTACATCCTTGCTCACAGAGCTAAATCGCGGAGTTGGCCTCTAACTAAATGGTGCGTAGCAAGAAATACTAATACTAGCGCACTTCAATTTATTTCAATGAGCAATCACGTAGTAAGCACTATGGCTTATAATTTTAGCTGCTAGCTGGTCAGGCGAACGTCGAACAGAATGACCGTAATCTGAGACTAAAAGCTCTCTCACACTAAGAGGTTTCTACCTCTGGTTTAAATAGTACTTGGCTGTACTTCAAATTAGCATAAGCTGAAAACGCGCGCTTCTTCTGACGGGAAGTTGAAACAGAGAAGAGATAGAAAGATTTAAATTAAAATAAAACTTTGTTAGTTTAACTAAAACCTTACAA
>KK116985.1:65879-79852 GCA_000611955.2 Stegodyphus mimosarum
CAGACAACAGAGCACCTCTACACCAAAACGGCACCGTGGGTCCCAGGAAGGCTTTACTAATCTGGATAGCTAGCGTAAGGGGCCTATATCTACTTACCCAGGGTAAATAATAGGTGGCCCCCTACACTTATACCTAACCTAACCTAACCTAACCTACAACCGAGGCTGCTGCTTCTCAGGCACCTCTCCGATGTTTCCGCAGTTCTCTTGGCTACTCTGGGCTTTCCATGCCCATTCTGCTTTCGTCTCTTGGTCTGCTCGTAGGTCCGTTCCTAGTTCTGCTCACCTGCATCGTCCGTCTTTCTTTTGAATTCACATTTTTGGTTCTTACTTCTACTTTGTTGAGGGGGGAGCTTTCTTTTTCTGACTTTTCGATGCCATTGTAGCTGGTTCCTGCTGTTTTCGCTGAGGTAAATCTTCCTTGCGAATACGTTGGCTCGGATCCTGAAAAAAATCTTTAAATACTGACATTTTATTTCGGTTATAATACGGCTTGATTTGATCCATATTCGCCGTAATTGTTTGTCCATCATTTCTTTTTAATATAACCACTGCCTGTGTAACTTTCTCAATTATGAAAGGGCCTTCAAAACGCGAAAAAAATTTCCCCACCTTTTCTTCTGGGGCATTTGACAAGTTATGTTTTATTTTCAGAACTTCATCTCCCACATTGTACTTGACCCCTCTTCGTTTATCGTCATAATATAATTTTTGTTTTCTCTGGGCCATTTCTATATTTCCCGTTGCTTCCGGTATCAACTTTTGTATATCATTTATTTTAAATTCTTTTGCCCTTTCCTGGACAAAGAAAAGTTTATCTAAGGGTGTCAAAATTTTTCTTCCAAGAAACAGTTCAGCGGGTGTTTTTGTGTAGTATCGTGTTTGGCGGTCCTAAGGGCAAATGCAAATTCATTTATATGGCTATCCCAGGTAGAGTGATAGTTTTTCACATAACTTCGAATTATTTTCACTACATTTCTATTAACCCGTTCCGCTATGTTTGACTGCGGACGATACGGGACCATCTTTAGATGACGTATGCCCAGTTTTGCACAGTTTTGCAACATTTCCTCAAATATATTACTAAGAAACTGGGGACCATTATCGGAAATAACTTTAAGGGGCGCCCCGTATTTTAAAATATACTTATTTAGAATTGATTTTACTACAATTTTTGCAAACGGGCGTTTTAACGGAATCAACTCTAACCATTTGCTAAAATGGTCCACAATAACTAAAAGGTTTAACTTTACTTCTAGGATAAGGTACCAATAAATTGATGCCTATTATTTGATTTGGGAATTCTGATTTAATACTATTTAGGAACCCGGCCAGGCGGAAATTAACATAATTATTTAATTGACATGTTGGGCACGACTGGACATACGCCCTAGTAAACTTTTGCAGTTCTGGAAAGAAAACTGCCTCGCGAACTCTTTGGACAGTTTTTCTTATACCTAAATGGGCCGAAATGGCACAGTCGTGCAACTCCTCTAATACATTCAATCTAATGCTAGCTGGGATAACCGGTCTATATTCATGGTTCTCATTAGTCGTTTTCGTATAGAATAACAGTCCGTCAATTATTTCGTAATTTGAGGCCCTATTTCTTATCGGCACAATATCCGGATGACTGAAATTCTCAGGGTCGGCCAAATAATTGTATATATTTTTGAACTCCGGATCTTTTTTGAGTTCGGCTATTACTGTTTCACGAGAATCTAAATCTTTGGATGTTAACATGGCTATTTTTAATAAAATTCCATTTTCATCTAAAGTTAATTCTGCTTAAAACATCTGCCACAACATTTTCTTTTCCCGGCGTATGTTTAATTATTAGGTTATATTCCTGTAATTTGAGAGCCCACCTTAGTAATCTGGGTGATAAATTTTTTCCAGAATAGAGTCTAGTGACCGCCGCGTGGTCGGATATATAGTTACTGGAGAACTTCCAAAGAACACACGAAATTTCTGTGCTGCTCATAACACTGCGAGAGTTTCTCTTTCCGTTGCGGAATAGTGTCTCTGGGTTTCATTTAATGTTCGACTGAAAAAAGCCACGGGTTGACCATTTTGGGAAAGCACTGCGCCAATCGCGAAATCTGAAGTGTCCGCTGAAATCTCTAATCATTTATCCCCCTCTGGAAATTTTAAGACAGGAGCTTAAGTCAATGCGTCTTTCAGGTTTTGAAACGCCAATTTGGCTTCTGCTGACCACGAAAACCTAGCTTTCTTTCTTTTCAACTTTAGCAGCGGCTCAGCTATTTTTGCAAAGTCTTTAATGAAGGACCGATAGTATGAACACATCCCAAGAAACGACGATAATTTCTTCGCTGTTTTAGGAACAGGATAATTTTTAATAGCTTGATCCGTTTCGATTCCTTTTTGGGAAATTTTAAATCCTAAACAGCGTAACTCTTTTGCGGCAAATTTACATTTAGACGCATTTATCTTTAAACCAGCTTCATTTAACAATGAAAACACTTTTCTTAAATCTTGTAAGTGTTGTTCTAGATTACTACTTGTAATTATAATATCATCTAAATATATGAACGTGCTTTTACCAAGGACCGGTTTTAAGACGATGTCCATACATCTTTGGAACGTTGCCGGCGCGCCGGATAAACCAAAAGGCATTCTAAGAATGCGTACGTGCCAGACTTAGTTATGAACGCGGTTTTGTGGACGTCTTCGGGTTTTACTCCAATCTGAAAATAGCCACTCCTAAGATCTGACGTAGTCATGTATTTTGTAGACGAAATATTTCGAGTTATTTCTTCGTTTATCGGCAACGGATATACGGAATATTTTGTAACGGAATTTAACTTGCTATAATCTATAGCAAAACGCCACCGCTTCGGGTGCGTAATCGGATAATCATTATTTTTCCTACACAGGACAACCGGGCTAGCATAACTGCTACAAATTGGCGTGATGATTTTATTCTTTGACATATCTTTAATATGATATTCAATTATTTCTTCTTTAACTTTGTCGTAGCGGTAGGGCTTTTGCCTAACTGACTGAGCATCCCCCGTTTCAATGTTGTGGTTAACGACCTGTGTGAAACCCGGTACATCACTAAATAAATTCGAAAATTCACTTACCAGTCCTTGGATTTTTTCCTTTTCTTCTGCCGGTAAATGTTGCAAATCCAGCTGTGGGGGCTTATCATTCTTGGTTTCTATTGGTTTCATATTTAACGTCAACTCTCCCCCTTTGAATTCAATTTTTGCTTCTGCCAAACTAAAAAAGTCCACACCTAGAATAATACATGTTTGCAGGTTTCGCACAATATAAAATAAGATTTTTACCTGCTCGTTGTTGATACGCACGAACAACGGTACTTTGCCTAAACAGCTACACTTCTCCCCTTGGGCCGCTATGACATCCGTGTCTCTTGCACTAAAAATTCTGTAACGGCGAAAGTGCTTCTTGAAAAATCTTTCCGATATAAAGCTGCTTTGGGCTCCTGTATCTAAGAGAGCCGTCGCCGGTATGTTGTTAATTAGAACTTCAATCTTCGGTAAACTCAAATTCTTCACGACCACGGTGTTTAAATTGATTTTGGAAGGGTTTTGCGCTGCTTCGGACTTCTTCACCTTCCTTGAAGAAATCCATCTTAGTTTAAATTCTTCTTATTCTGGTTGCCCTCGGAATCTTTGCTTGTTCTTCTATTGAATTCCCTTCGTTCGCCGCTCGATTTAGGAGACACATCTTTCTTCGGCCATTGCTTCGCCTTATTCCCGTAACTTTGATTTTGCTTCTGCTGGGGTCTTGGCGAACTCCACTGACTTCTTCGCTCAAATTGGCGTCGTCGCTCGTTGTCGGCTGTTCTTCGGCTTTCAAATTGTACTGCGAGCTCAAATAATCTGTCTAACGTCGTTGGGTTTCTTAGCTCGATGAAATCTTGAACTTGGGGCAGTAGCCTAGGAAGTATAATTTGAATAACTTCAGGATCCGGGCGACTTCCATACAAAAGCTTGAAAACTTGAATTTTTCTCAAAATAAAATTAGACAAATCTTCTATTTTTTCTTGATATCGACTAAAAAGTTCCGCTTCCAGTCTGGCTCGATCTCGTACTACAGGAAATGCTTTCACCAAGGAATTTTTGAAATTTTCATACGTATATGTGGGGCTTCCTGGTTCCCCCAAGAGATTCTTTCCAATGCACTTGAACCAACTTAGCGCTTGGCCCTTCAAAGCGCTGGTAGCGAGAGCGACTTTCTGAAATTCGTGAACTGGATATAGCATGAAGTGGGAGTCTAGCTTTTCCAGGAAATTAATTACGGCTGTCTTGCCGTCAAAACTTGCCGCTGGCTTCATGGCTGCTCGCATGGTTTGTACGATGTAGCCAAATCCTTCTAAGCCAGGAGGTGCTATCTCAGGATTCTGGACAGGTACAGCAGGTATCTCAGGTTCGTCTTCTTGTCTTTGAGGCCATCCTCTTCTTTTTGTTCGGGTGCCACTGTCAGGACTGAGTGTTCTGTGAGTATTTTTGGCAAACAGTTTGAAGTACTTCTTAAAGTCCTGATCTGGGACAGGGAGCTGAAATCAGCTGTGTCCTGGTGTAGATTCTGTGCTGGAGAATAACTGCACTTGAAAGGGATTTAAAATCCTCTTTTATTAAATCAATATTATTTACACACTTCCCAACTCGGGAGGGATACAGAAAGTAAAAGACCACACTTGGGCCTAACTTAACAATCAAATAAATTTAAACTAAGCTAAATATAAATTTAATTAAATCCTTGCTCACAGAGCTAAATCGCGGAGTTGGCCCTAACTAAATGGCGCGTAGGAAGAAATACTAATACTAGCGCACTTCAATTTATTTCAATGAGCAATCACGTAGTAAGCGGGAAGTCTTTCAAGATTCTGTGATACGGTGAATCACCCGATATGAGCTTTACCGAAAAATAATTTTCAGAATCGGAAAGAGAACCAATTCGAGTTAATTTCGTAGTATTATCGATAAGCCTACCTCGTTTTAAATGGATTAAAAGATCAAAATGTCTTAGAAAGTCGGCTCCTATTATAGGCACTGGTACCTCGGCGATTAAAAACTTCCAAGAAAAGGTTCGTCTAAGTCCTAAATTCACATTTAACAATTTTGTTCCATACGTAGAAATTCTGGAATTATTCGCGGCAAATAATTGAAGTGAATCAGGACGCATTTTCTTAAACTTAGAAGTCGGTGGCACACATGAAACATCCGAGCCCGAATCAATCAAAAATTTTAGATTTAATCTGTTATCGTAAACATGTAAACGACATGAATGCGCGACTGCCGACGAGTTTCGATCGACAGCCGCTACTACTAGTTTTCCTGGGCCGTAGTATTCTCAGAAAAAGAACAAGGTGCTCGACATTTACGTGCGTTATTACCAAATCGCGAATGAAAATAACAATTATCGTTCACGCGTTCTCGAGAATGCCCAAGTGAAAAACTACGTGGTCTGTTATGTGGATCGCGGAGGAATTTATTCCTCGTTTTGTCGCGGGAGAGTCGCTCGACTTGTTTACTTAGGGCAGAGATTTCACGCCTTAAGGCCTTGAGCTCCTCAATGGGGCCACCGGAATCGTTCGGATTGCTGGGGGAACTCGTCGAAACTGCCTGGACAGCGAACACGCTATTGTTTGTTGGCGTGCACACTTCGGCTATCTTATCAGCCATTTTTGCTAAATTATCTAAAGATTCAGAACTTATTGATAAAATGGCATGCATCTCGGAAGGTAACCTTTGTAGCCATAATAATTTTAAAAATTCGTCAGTTATACATTTTCCACCCAATTCTCTCATTTTTCTCAATAAGTGAGATGGTTTGTCATCTCCTAAATGCAATTCAGAAATAAGTCTGCGTATTTGTTCGTTTTCCGAATCTGAGAATTCCGCTATTAACCTAGCTTTTAGGGCATTATATTTTTCCGTCGCGGGGGGATTAAATAAAATATCTGATAATGCGGAAAGAGTTTCAGGATCTATGGAAGAAAACATGTGGTTATATTTCGTACTATCGCTACTAATCTTCGCTAGAGCAAAGTTACTTTCAACTTGAATAAACCAAAGTTTAACATTATTTTTCCATAAAGGGGGAATTTTAACCGCCACGTGTGAGATTTGTGGCTCCTGGGCCGCCACATTCGATTCGTCGTTGGTTTGGCCTTCCGATCCTGGCATAGTTAACAATAATAAATATATCGTAAATCGTTAACTTAATGTTTTGCACTATACTTTAGGACTTACGTATGAGTTTAGAATAAAATAATGAAGTCATTCAATATCTCAATAAAATTGCGATCACAAAAATTACACAAAGATCAATTTTAAACAATGAATAATTAAGTTAAATTAAAACTATAACTTTAGAAAACGTATCATAAAAATATATTAAGACCAATCGCAGATAATTAAAAAAAATTTGATCACATACCTGTAAGTCCTCCTTAACAGTGTGATAAACCACGTGTAATCCGTACGATAAATTGAGAAGTAATTTAAAGGAAATAAATAGGATGCATTTATCACTCATAAAAAAGAGCAGTCTCATCAAAATAAGGCATATTTTTAGTTTTTTAACAAAGATTGAGACAGATAGCCATTAGGGATCCGAAATAGAAGGAGCGAGAGACAGGGTCACCAATGAGGTACGTGTGGGTAACACGTTCCTAAGAAAGTATCCCTAACATTAACTAGAAAAACAGCAATCTTAGTTAAGACAGACATGTTACAATTAATAATCAAATTTAATAAGGAAATATAACATAGTTGCCAGATACATTATAACAGCTTAAGAAATTCAGAGTACGGCACAGATCCGGGTACCAAAGTTCACATATCCCGGTGAAGCACAGACGCACACAGTCTGAAGTAGTTACGCAGGACTGCCGGAGAAAATTCTTCTCTCCCCGTCAGCCTGTAGGTTTGCTAAACAGGTTTACTGTTTCGCCAATTGGCGCTTTTCTGTACAGTTTTTAAGTCCGTATCGCCTATTTGGCGCTGCCGCTGCAGACTCAATGAACTTGGATGACACTGAAAATAACTAACCCACCCACTTCCAGCCAACCAACTATACGTGTCACCATTCCAAAAAATACAACGATTCTAAAAACTACCAAGAAGAAATTCCCTACAAATAAAGCTCAAAAGAATGGAGTTCCACCCATAATATTTGATAATGTTATCCAAGCCCATGAATTCCTTGCAAATTGAAGTAATCAAACTGGAAAAAAGATAACGGGCACTCTTAAAGGAGGCACACTACAAATTGAACCCCCTGATGCTCTCACCGTTTTATTCCCAAAGTCATAGAGTAAACACATCTTAAAGCTCATACATTTTTTCTGCCAGAAGAAAGGGCGATTAAAGTCGTAATCAGAGCGTACCAGTGACGATGAATCCCAACTATATTGTCCAAGAACTAACAAAACAAGGCTTTACAATTAACCATATCGCAATCATGAGAAACAGAAAGCAAAATAAGTCAATAATGCTTTTCTTTCTTCACCTAAGGCTGAACAATCAGAAAACATTTATCACATCAAGCACATCGGATATATGAATGTCACTGCTGTAACTTTAAAACGGAGGCATGGCCCTCCACAATGCTATCGTTGCCAGCAATACTTCCACAGCTCACTTTTATGAACCCTTGACTGGGTCTGTGTGCGTTGTGGTGGAAATCACGAACCTAAGAACTGCCCAGTTGACAAAAATAAGCCTGCCACTTGCTGCCAATGCAGTGCTCCACATTCAGCTAACTTCTCCCAGTTCAAAACAAACCAAGCAAACCAAGCAGAAGTTCTTCCACAACAAACCAAGCAGAAGTTCATACCCAGAAATCCACCAACGAAAAATCCTTGTAATTTACAAAACAACTACTTTCCACCTCTAAATAAAGCAATGGATTCTCCGGAGCCTGAAAATACAAAGAACTCCAACTTATCTAAAACTCCAACCACAAGCTCCACTTTTTCAGAATTATTTAATTTGAGTTCATTAAAAACAATATGGACTGTTATTATAGAAGGCCTGAAAACTATGAACAAACGAAACTCGCCTATAGACAAAATACGTGCAATTGCGGGCATTCTTCACAAAATTAGTAATTGGCTTTTAACATGGCATCATTAACATTTAACACATAATCTGAGAAAGATCAAAATTCTTTCAAGGAATGCTAAAGGCCTATTTAACAAAAAAAAGATGAATTTGACGACCTTCTTCTGAAACTCGAACCAGAAATTCTTATTCAGGAAACTCATTTGAAACCCACTAAAAGTGCTTTTCGCAAACTATTCTACTTACCGTGCGGACCAAGAAAACGGACACGGAGGTGTAGTCATCCCTTTTGTTAAAAGGAGCATCCAACATCAATTTAAACAAAATTTTTCTGACCTATTTTGAAAATAATACTATCGAAATTCAAATTGAGCACCGAAAATTCAATATCTCTAATATCTATATGCCTCCTAACAATAGTCCCATCATTTCTGAAATTGAACAGCTACTGGAGTTTAACTCACCTGCTTTAATTGGAGGGGAATTCAATGCTAAGCATCAGTGCTGGAATCAAAGAACTGGAAATAGAAAAGGACGATAAATTTTTAGCATAATTCAAAATAAAAATTATACCATTCATGCCACTGATAAACCTCCGCATAACGGCTATAACAGCTCTTCTATTATTGACTTTTTTCTCTCCAACAACTTCGACTATAATTGCCAAATTTCTGTTATTCCAGCTCTCTCATCTGACCATAATACTATCCTTCTTGAAATCAGCATAAATAGTTACTGTTAAGTGTCACAGACTCGAAGAAATTCACAAAAATCATTTCAGATACCTGGAAATCCCAAAATCATCAATGAAGATGATACTTAATCTGAAATCAAGAAGTTTACCACCTATATTCAACATGCTATCAATTTCTGTACCAATAAATTCATCAGTTCCCATCCTTTTCTTCTTCCAGAGAACATAAGACAAAAAATCAAATGCAAAACTCGTATTGGGAAAAACTGGCAAAATACACGAGATCCAAGGCTCAAAATGCAATTGAACGCTCTTCAACGTGACACGAAAAAGAGCATTAGTAACTTCAAGACGAAACTTCCTCAACTCTCTCGCAACTGAAGATAATTCTCTTTTAGACTTTGCTAAGAAATTTAAGAAACCCTTCAAGCAATTTCCGCCAGGTACCAACGGAATGGTTTATTCAGATGAAGATAAAGCTAATAACTTTGCAGATATACTAGAAGAAACGTTTACGCCCAATACTACCCCTTACGACAACAACAATATCTCTAAAGTTAATGAAACTGTTAGTACCTTCTTAAAAATCCCAGGTCCTTTGAAATAATTACTGTTAGGTGAACTTTACATTCCTCGCCACGCCTAAGCTGGTTGTCGGTTATATTAGCTCCTTAGAATCCAAAAAAGCTCCAGGTGTTGATGGTATTTCTACCAAATCGCTGAAACATCTTTCTATCAATGTTATCACTTTTCTTACTAAGATTATGAACTCTATCATCAAATTCTCTTACTTTCCTAATATACGGAAACATGCCATCATCGTCGTCTTCCCCAAACCGCATCAAAATTCAACGTTTCCACAGAACTACCTCCCAATTAGCATCCACAGTTAACTTTCTAAAATAGCTGAAAAAATTATTCTATATCATCTAAATCAAATTATTCCACAGACCTCCTACATTCCAAAGAATAGTGGGGCTTTCGTCATCTTCATAGTACTAATCACCAGCTGCTTCGTGTCATCAACTATATTACTGATGGTTTCAATTGTAAGTTCCCAACCAGAGCCATTTTCCTTGATAGTGCGAAAGCTTTTGATAGGGTCTGGCACCGGAGACTTATTTACAAACTTATCAAGTTGAACTTCTCGACCACTGCATTAGACTTATTGTTTCTTATCTCCAGTAAATATTATTATTATTTCTTATCTCCAATCCTTGCAGTGAAAATTTTAAATTCCGTTTCTACCACGAGAAACATTTTTGCTGGAGTTCCCCAAGGATCAGTACTTTCACCATATTTATATAACATTTACACTTACGATATCCCTAAAGACCCACAAATTACCATAGCTCTTTCGCAGATGATACTGCAGTTATGAAACAAGCTTCTACAGTTACTATTGTCCAGCTCCTTCTTCAATATTAACTCAAACATCTAGATAATTGGCTCACTTTTTGGAGGACTGCAGTTAATACTGAAAAATCAAAAGCAATTATTTTTCGTAAAGGGCAAACAAATTTCACACCACCAAGACCTCTTCTATCTGATGTAGAAATTAACTGAGTTGACGAAGTCAAATATCTAGGGGGCATTTTAGATAAAAAATTGACTTTTCAGAAATATCTCAGGGAAACCGTGAAAAGAATTAATATCACGCTTGCAACTATGTTCCCAGTTCTTGGCAGAAAAAGTCATATGCCTGCTTCAAATAAACTCCTCTTATATAAATCTATGCTTCGACTAGAATTACTGTATGTTAGCTCTGTCTGGGGCCATGCTGCCAAAATTCATCTTCTACACATCCAAGTTCTTCAAAACAAAGGCCTTAGAGAGATATCAATGCGCCATGGTTCATTCCAAATTCGTATATCTCAAAGTAGACACAATTCAAGATTATATTCGAAAACTTGCCAGAAATTTCTCCTATTCTGGTCTCACTCATCCTAACACCTGCATCAGCTCTCTTAGATGTTCTCCATTTCCCAGTAAAAAACACAAATATCCGTCTGACATTCTTCATCCTTAACATCTGTTACCCATATTACATTCTTCAATTCACTGATTTGGACCTTCCACCAGCAACTCACCTTATTCGTCGACTAATGGCCGCCACTTGACATATACTTTCGTCATTTTGTCCATACTAATTATTTTGTTCTACCGATGCTCTTCACCAGATGCAGAGTAAAAGGAAGCACTGCTTTCTGAAGCACTAATTCGCATATGAGAAGAGAAATTTAATAAGCATTCTTCCAGTATGAATATGCGTTAGATATTACAGTGGAACTCCTTTTGCAAAACCACGGGCTTTATTTCTGCAGCTTGCATTTTTGCATTTAAGTTATAAAATGCTAGCTCGCTTTCTCTTCTTTTAATTCACTTCATTTTCTTTTTTCTTATATCTAAATGTAATAAATAAAAGTGTGGTATAAACTAAGGATTCTAATTTTCAGAGAAGATAAAAAATTTTAATTGCAAATAATATTGAAATTTATCGATGATGTTAATAACGGGGTAAATACGATTCTATCGATCGATGTACGCTATTCGACCCTAGGACATGGCGAGTGTTTATATTTTTGTTTGTCATGAACGTTAGTTTTAGTTACCACTTCCCTGTCATATTGCTGATGCATCTGTTCTGTTTTTTCACGCTGTATAAATATTAAGTTTAAATTTAGTTGCATGGATTATTGATCGTTTGATGATAAATACTATAAATAGTTTTTAATTCTGCAAGCTATCAGAAACGTTATCCGTAGTGCTTATCTGTCATTTTATGTGTTCGACTGTGCTATGATTTACAAAGGTATTTTAATTTTAGGTAAGCTCTGTGATTAATACTTTTTTATTTGTCAGGTTTTACTTAGCTGTGTCAGATCGGGTGTTCAAGTTCACGTAATTACTCAAGGACATTTAAATTAATATCCAAGGCCTCTGCTATTGAAACAAGGTTATATTCTTTAACGGCTTTCTAATATTAATTTCTGCTCGAAAGTGCAGTTTGTAATCTATCTTATTTGGATTTAATGCTTTGCGTTAATATTGTGCATTCATTATTATCCATTCTTTGAACTCTTTTGAGTATTAAATTTTATTTTTGCAGTTTGACCTTAAGTAAATTTTTACGTCTGTATTTATAATTCTGATATGGTTTGTCAATTTTGTTTTAAAGTGAGATTTTTTGTGTCTCCAACTTTTATGTAAAAAGCCGTAATTGTAATTTGTAAAATTCTTTTGAATTTTGATAGGTTGTTGTGATTATTAGATCTTAAGTGAGTTCGTTATTTTCATTGATCCGTTTTTCCGTTGTCAGTAAATTTTATTTTTCTGTTAATCATTTAAAAATACGTATCTGAACAAAAACAAAAGTCTTATTTCATTGTTCTGTAACCAAGAAATTACAGTAAATTAAAATATTGATTGTCAGGTATAAAATTTTCTTTTCCTTTTTTTTTTTTTTTTTTTTTATTTTTTTTTTTTTTTTTTTTTTTTTTTTAATATTGGAAAACAGAATGTTTAGAGTTGTGCTTAATTTGTCCATTTTTTTTTTTTTCTAGGCTCAAGTTATTGAATTTGCGGACTGAAAGATCTTTGCTATTATTGTAAATACGTAACTGGCTATTAAGGCCTGGAACTATGAGTGTGTAGCTTTGGATTTTAAATGAAAATAAACATTCAAGAAGTAAGATAGTAGTAAGTAGGTTCATGTATAATTGCTGCTTTTATTTTTTACTTTAAACAATGAAGTGCATTACTGTGACAATAATAGCAAATAGTTTAAATTATATGTGTTACTTTCTGGTTAGCTGCATGCCTATTTTCAACTTTTGTATAAATTTAGGGTTTTGAGCATAACATGACAAGAGTCAATCCACATACAGTGGCTCACATTTCTTTTCGAACACATGTATTTTATAAATGTCTGAATTGTTGAAATTGTTTGTCATTGTTGGAAATGTCTGAATACCTATGTGAGTTCATTTATAGAACATTTTGAATAAATTACTTTTTAACAAAAACATTTTGAATAACATTTTTCAAAGCAAGTAGAACATGGAAAGGATGATCAAAAGTATACATAAAAGAAAAATACTGTCATTTCACTAGTATTTAGTAATGGATAATTGAAAAAGGCCAATTGGTGCTAAGTGATTTTGGTTGAATTTTCTCCATCACTTTCCACTTTTTCTACCATGTGTGAATTCAACACACTGAGTTTTGACATTATGACCTAACTTTTCTGCAATTGTTTCATTTTGGCACTTTTCTGTTAGCTTGATGCCAGTCACTAAATATGGACCAAAGTGTTTTATATTGCGTCGTATATAACTGTTAGTGGCATTTTCTAGCCGGTAAACAGAAAGAATAGCATCAATTCGGGAATTTTCTTTTCTAGGTTTTCATTTGCTTACGCAGCTGCCAAATGTGAACATATGTAAGGTAATTGCAAATTCAGTGTTACTAACCCTGATACAATATGCAGTGGCAAGGTTGTAAATTATTACTTGTAAATAATGTACATATTAAACTAAAAAGCATGTCACGTTTCACACAAAACGCTAGCGCCATCTATTAATTAATCAAAATAATTTCCACAAAGGTAAACATCAGTATAGCACTGCCTTTGACCTTCCGGGTTCCTACCTCAATCTCATGTGGTCGCAACTGCATAAAATGAAGCAAATATGGTTCAAATGCGCTTTAGCCCACTGCTTGGCGGCGATTGTTTTTGAATGAGCAATAAACGCACCAACATGGGTAACTCCGTATATCCGCGAACGTGGCTGACTGGGTATTTTGAAGCTACGGAAACATGTAGTTTTCGCGCATGCGTATTTCCTATTTTATAAAGAACGGTTTTATTGCTAATGTGAGATGACGTAGCAGTTTATTCGAAATTCTTACGTGTTAATTTGAGTAGTTATTTCAGTTGTCGTTTTATTCTTTGAATGCGGTGTTTTTGTATTGAGTGTTTGCTATTTTCGTACGTATATTTTGCTAAATACCAAGTCGCTATGGATTTAGCTGTGATGCTGAGAGAGGTGAGTGAATGTACATGTACATTTATTACTTTATTGGAAGTGCAAGTTGCTTAATTTTTATATTTTGTTGCCTTTTATTGAAATAATTTGGCTCAGCTGAAGAACAGAACGCTGGTATCGTTTGCAATTTATTTTATTTTGTTGATTTGTGCACATTGCCTACATTGT
>KK116985.1:80887-107511 GCA_000611955.2 Stegodyphus mimosarum
ATTTAAATTAATTATTTACATTTTATGTTGTAATACTTACACATTTTATGCCGTTACATATTCTTCCCGACACGCTCCACGAATTTGTAACCAAAATGGCATCCCCGAAAGAAGGACTTTTAATAAAAGGGCAATAAAATTACAAAAAATACCATGTTTTTTTTAAAAGGGTATTAAAATTAAAAAACATACGACATTTGCACCGTTCCATTTTAATTTAAAAAAAAAATCTGAGAATTGCACAATGTAAGCAACGTACACAAATAAACAAAATAAGCTAGAATAACAAAAATAAATTACAAGAAAATGCCATGTGCACAGCATTCCTTTTAAACTTAAAAACAACTTCAGCAAATTGCACAATGTACGCAACGTGCACAAATGAACAAAATAAGCTAAAATTACGAAAATAAATTACAAGAAAATGCCATGTGCACAGCGTTCCTTTTAAACTTAAAAAAAACATCAGCGAATTGCACAATGTAGGCAATGTGCACAAATCAACAAAATAAAATAAATTGCAAACGATACCAGCGTTCTGTTCTTCAGCTGAGCCAAATTATTTCAATAAAAGGCAACAAAATATAAAAATTAAGCAACTTGCACTTCCAATAAAGTAATAGATGTACATGTACATTCACTCACCTCTCTCAGCATCACAGCTAAATCCATACCGACTCGGTATTTAGCGAAATATAAGGTACGAAAATAGCAAACACTCAACACAAAAACACCGCATTCAAAGAATACAACGACAACTGAAATAACTACTTAAATTAACACGTAAGAATTTCGAATAAACCGCTACGTCATCTCACATTACCAATAAAACCGTTCTTTATAAAATAGGAAATACGCATGCGCGAAAACTACATGTTTCCGTAGCTTCAAAATACCCAGTCAGCCATGTTCGCGGATATACGGAGTTGCTCATGTTGGCGCGTTTATTGCTCATTCAAAAACAATCGCCGCCAAGCAGTGGGCTAAAGCGCATTTGGGCCGTCTTTCTTTTTTTGTATTTCATTAGGGATGCAGCCATCTAATTACATTTCATGCCAATGTTTATAGAGTTTAAGTCTTTTTGGAAACATAAATTGTAGACTGTATGTAGAAGATGAAGTAGTGAATTCTAGCTATTTTTTTTAGAACAGAACTAGGTTTAGATAACCTTTTTATTTGAACTAAAGTAACAAGATGCACAGACTCGGTGCTCACAATTCATCACTACTTGTGGCTAAACTAAATTGAACAGAAAATAAAAATGTAAAGATCACAATAAATTGGAATGGCTAATGACTGGCTCCTTCGTTAAGCCAAGCCTAAAGAGATCAGCATAATCTGAAGGGTGTCTAACATAGACTAGAGAATTTATTTTAACATGCAGCATAAAGTCGGAACTAACTCCTTTACTACTTCTCATGAACTCGCAGCTTAAATACTGCTTCTGAATATACTTAGATTTTGCATACCACGTCATTAAAATTTACATTCCTGCAGGAAAGTGAAATCAGGAAGGAAAGGAAAGTCAAATTAAAAATAATTGGTTAGAATAAAATAGGTTCTTTACATGTTTATGTTTTATACCAAGTGGCACTCGGTTAACAGTATGTTCATTTTTATCTTTCAATGCATTTAGTGCCCTGTCAGTGACTGATTTGATAAGACACTGAATACTTGTAGTTTGAACTTTGGTAGACGGGTATATGAGCCAATTTCCCTTAAAATGTTCTCCATGAAGGCCTCTGTTCACTTAGGCAGATAGTGTTTGTGTGCTTTGTCATATTGAAATACCTGAATCCATTCAATAATTTTATTTTGTAAAAGAGTTTTAATGGATTGTTGGAATAAAGGCTTTCAGCTATTTTCAGTAGCTTGGTGATTATCAGTATTTTCACCTTTAACATAATGTTGCCATAATTTGGGCACAATTTTCTTCAAGTTTTTTATAATATTATGTATTTTACATATTTCCAAGCAGCAGCAACCATAAAAATTGGATCTTCTCTCACTGAATTCAACCCTGTAATTAGCATTTAAAAAACTATTTGCACAAACAAGTTCCTATTAAGTTCTGAGTCAGTCTTTTATCCATAGGTTGGATCAGAGATGGATTCATTAGTAAAAGTTATTTTCCCTGTACTGGTTTAGAGGCTGCAATATACCCTCTGCAGTTATTCAGGAGCTCAGTTACTGAGAAGATAAACTTTTCAAGATTATTTTAACATCTGGTACTGTTTAATGATACCCAGCTTTTGCTAAATTTTAAAAATTGTATATTTCTGTTTCATTCTGTTATCAATATTTTTATGAGGTTTCAAAAATATTTTAAACAAATGGAGATATTTAAAGAAAACAGGGCTTTAAACTAAGGACCTACTGGAAAGCAGTGAAAGCCTTCCAGATATTATGCTGAACTTCTCCAGATTTTATTGAATAAAAGGCAGTCGCATGGCCGGAATGTTGGTAAAACAGGTGCTGAATCATTAGATGCCAAATTATCAGACTTTTACTGTAATGTAACTTACATTATGTACACATACACAAAAAAAGGGGGGACAGTTCTATATCTCCAGTTTTAGTGGGCCGATTGACAAAATTCAAATTGCGTTTTTCATGTCGAAAGTGCGACTTAGGCTATGTATTAGATTTATATAAAGCGCTGTTCTAATATAGTTATTTTGACACAAAATCAGACTTTTCTGAAATGACATGCCAATTTTTTTCCATATTTCGATTATACGACTCAAATTATGCCAAACTACCAAATTTTGTAAAAATCACATGAGTAGTTTTTAAAAAATTAGCGCCTCTCAAAGTTTTAGCTCCTGAGTGGTAATTGAACTTCATATATATTTTTTAATATCACTTTTTTATTAAACTTACTTGATTCCTTTTTTCACAGATCAAAATTTAGGTTCATTCCAAAAAAATTTGTCCATTTTTATGATTTATTTGTAAAATTTATGTCTTTAAATAATTTTAATAAATCTTTCCAAAAAAACTTTGTATTTTAATCTATAAAATGTTTACCATCATCTTAAAGTAGATGTATTTCTGATCATACCTGCAAAAAATTAGCGTTTTTTATTAACAATTTCCTAAGATAATATGTGAATTTATATATTTGTGTGCTTTGAAATTTTTCTTAAAAGTGATAATAACACAAATGTGGTTTACGCACTTTGTTAAAATTATTTGAAAGTATATAGGAAAATAGGTTGCTATAAATTAAGTTCGCCAAGTAAATTATTCTTGGTAAAAACTGAAAAACTATGCCAAGATAAATTTTTGAATTTCTCCCTAAATTTCGCACCACGTTTTACAAAATTTAATATTTAGGCATAATTTGAGTCATAGAATTGAAATAGGGAAGAATATTGGTATGTCATTTGAGAAAAGGGCCGATTTTGTGTCAAAATACGTATGTTAGAATGATGCTATATATAAATCGAATGTATATCCTAAGTCACACTTTCGAGACATGAAAAACACAATTTGAATTTTGTCAATTGGCTCAGTAGAGTGGGAGATATAGAACTGTCCCCCCTTTTTCTTTTGCCTTCAACGTAACTTATTTTTGCTATTATAATTAATATATTGCTTATTTTTCAGGGTACAGTGTCTGCAAAAGTCAGGAGAACCCAGCACTTAAACCATTTTATGGACATCAACGAGCTGAGCTCGTATTCCACTTATGCACCGCAGTAGGCGCAAGCAAACACAGATCACGTTAAAAATTTACAACTGACAGCTACGTGCATATTGAGGAAGAAAGAATTCCTTAATCTCACTTCTGCTGAAGGGTTAAATTTGTAAGTACTTTTTTAACATTAAAAAGGTTGCCAGCATTACAAATAGTGGTTAGATTATTTATACCTCCCCAACTAGTATGATTGTAATAGTTTAATTTTTGGAAAAAGAAATTGAGTTCAGAGAAATGAAATTAATTGAATGGGATGAAGAACCTACTTTTGTTGCAGAATTTTAATTTCTTGTGTAGTGCATAATGGTAATGAATTCATTCAGTTAAAAACAAATTAAGTTTTGAAAGTGGGTTACGCAATAAAAATGGAAAGATGTACTTATAAGATATAAAGATAGAAAAGCAAACATTTTCTGCTGATTCACAAAGTTACCTATGAGTTAATGACTTTTCCTTTTAAGTGGATAATCAGCAGATAATAGACTTTGTTATAACGCAATAAGACTATGTTAAAATTTCATATTCATGTATTGCAGCCAAATATTTTAACTGTCTTGTAAGTTTAATTGTAGTGTAGCATACTACTCATCTGCCCACTTACACTTCCATCTTTATATATATGTGTGTAGTGCATGCCTTATGTACATTTGTCATCAAAATTAAAAGATAAAAAAAAATATGATCACTAAGTTGCTGTTGTAACCAATGGCCAATATTGCAGTTATTCATGAACACAAAATTGCTCTTCAGCGCATATGTTAGTATCGGAAATATGCAAATTTGGTGTTGACAATGTAGCATACAATAGACACATGTTGAAATTCCAGTCTATAATGTTGTTTAAAAGGAATATGGTTTCTGAAAGTAATCAGTATTCAGTAGTTATGGCTAAAGGGCATCATTTAAGTGAAGGTCAAAAGTGGCAAATAATTGGTAGAATTGTGGGAGATCAAACACAAATGGGGGTCACTCAAGATTTAAATATCCCTTGATGTGTCATATCAAGACTTTAGAACTGCCTTTAAAGCACTGGATCGGTTAATAGACAGCCTGGTCAAGGGCCATCAAGAACAACAACTGCATGAGACCATTTTGTGTTGTGAGCTCGAAGAAACCACAAAGCAACTACAAGAGATTTGGTTTCAGAATTTCAGGCTGCCACAGGAACTTGAATTAGCTGTTCAATTAAGGTTTAATGAACTTGGACTGTTTGCAAGAAAAACCAAAGGTTTGTGTCTCACTCACTCCAGCATCCAGATAGGCCCATTTAAACTAGTATCCTTGTCATGTTAAATGGAGCCAAGTTGACTGGGCCCAAGTATTTTTTAGTTATTAGTCCTGATATAGTCTGAACAGGATTCTAAATGTGTTTTATTCTGGACAGAGCAAGTTGCTTCCTTGTCTGTGAAAAATCCCGTTTCTGCAACCACAATGTAATTGTTACTGAAGGAACCATGACAAATGGCTGCAGCAACTGCATATCTTACAAGGAGGTCTTGTAACCACTGAGATATTGAAACCCCAAGTTAGACTGACTGTTTAGGGTTGCTATTGGCCCAGAATTTTTGCTAATGACTGCCAGTGCTAGTTCTCATCGAGCATATATATGGTTGTCAGAATGCTTGCAAACAGAAGCTATCTCTCAAATGGATTGGCCACTTTACTTACCCGACTTGAACCCTATTGAGAATATGTTGGGTGCTGAATTGAAGCATGTCAAATTCTTGCCCAGACCTGCCAGGAGCTGAAAAGTGGGCTTTAGGAAGAGTGGTGGTGTGCAATTCCACAAGATTTGATTAACACTATGTTAAAATCTGTGAAACCAAGTTGTGAGGTATGCATATCTGCCCGAGGTGACCATACCCATATTAAATGAAAAATGTTTCCACATTAGGTGACTTAATTTTTCCATCATTCTCCAATTTCCATAAAATTAGTTTTAATTTCAATATTTTGTGAATAATCAACTGCTAAACATTGTAATTTATGTTAACTAATGCTTTTGTATAAATTTCTACTAATAATATTTATTAAGTATCAGTTGCAATTTATTTTTGGCATCATCCATTAATTTTGATGACCAGTGTATAAGATAAAGAATACATAAAATAAAATTGTAAATTTAATTTGTAATAGCCCTTTGAATCTTCTTTTAAATTTAGTTACTTCCCTTTAAAAATAATAACTTATTATACATATCTCAAAATAATGTGATTTCAAAATCAATCCATTCTTTTTACATGATTCCTCTGTAATGCTAATCTTGCTGGTACTTGTAAAATTCTTCAAACAATAAAAATGTTAAAATTTGTGAACTGAAAGTTGTCACAACCAATCAGAATGAACTCTAACCAAAACTAATTTATTCCTTTCTCATGTATTGTTCTGCTAGTATGTTAATGTTTAATTTTTGTCTGTAGGAAATTTTTATGTAAAAAATATGCAATTGTGATTAAGAACAGGCTTTTAGATTGCACCATTTCAGCTGTTTGCATTAAAAATATTATGTCATCAATAACAGGAATTGCTCAACCAACCATGATTATAACTCTTTCCTTATGAATCAGCTTTTATTCGTAACATTTGTGTTAAGATGTTGTGTCATCATTGAAAATTTTTCCATTATATATATATATATGTGATAATTTTTAAGCGCAGTCGTGAATCCGGGTAATTTAAAAGCTGACAATCTCGATGAGAGAGTGGCAGAGCATGAGGAAGAAGTTGATACCAAACTAAATTCAGCCAATTATCATCTTTATTTCCTGTTGACAACGAAAATTCAGTAATGGAATCATGGATTCATATCTACATGAAGCAGGTGTTTGTATTGTCCCCAAACGCAAAAGTCATTTCAATTTTCCTGAAGACACTTTATTGAAGTATAAAACACATGCACGGACATAACAACGAAAATGTGCATTTCAAAACTAAGCACAAAAGGCACACACACACTCATAGCCTCATCAATGGATCTGTTTCTTACACATTCTAGAAGCTGATGTCACTACCCCAGCTTCAGTTCATTTCAGTTTGCAACATCCTTCCCCGTTGAGACTTGAGGAAAGTCTCTAATTTATAACAAATACAATTGAATAAATCCAATCTTTTAGGTGCTTTCACATGTACCAGAAGAAGTAAATCTCTCCATTTTTATATCGTTAGGAGACAAACTAGTCTGAACTTGAGAAAGTCTATCAGAACCAAATTCTTCCTCTCCCATTTTCTAATCTTCAACAAGCACTGTTCCAACCACCTGTAGCTCTAAAAGGAAGACCTGCTGCACCGGTCACAACACACTTCCATGTTGAGTTTTAAGCCTAATGGTGCAAACTTTCCCATTCTGACCAGGAATCAGTTCAGTAATCTTTGCTATAGGCCAAAATAAATGCCTTTTATTATCTCACCAATTAAAACTATTTCACCAATTTTTGGCTCAAAACCAGTTTTTCATGGCATTCTGAATGAGCTCACTGAGATATTCTTTTCTAAAATGTTTTCTTAAATGGCTAAAAAGCTTTCTTCAGTGTCTTAATTTTTTATTTAATTTTTGGAAATCCAACTCATCAGTATTCCTAACTCTGGAAGAGTGGTTTCCAATAAGAAACATAGCGGATGTAAGAGGAATCAACTCCCATGGATCCTCTGATTTGTATGTTAATGGTCTGCAATTAATGATAAATTCACAGTCACAAATTACAGTTTTCAATTCTTCCTCACTCAATACAGATTTATGTAAAATATGCTTTAACAATTCTTTTACAGCGTGAACCAGCCTCCTCACCACACTGGGGTATAAATTTCAAAATTATTTCATGTATGAAACTTTCTTTAGAAATCTTATCCCAAATTAATTTAGGAAGATCATTATATGCACCTCTGAAATTAGTTCCATTGTCACAATAAATTATTCTTGACCTTCCTCACCTAGGGATAAACCACCTAAGCGCCAACAGAAAAGCATCCGAAGGTAAAGAATTTACCAATGCCAAAGGGATCGCTCAAAACACAGTACAAGTAAATAATGTTATCCAGACTTTTCCCTCAGTTTTCAGAAACAAAGGCCCAGCCAAATCAATCCCTGGAACTTGGAAAGCTACACAGTCTGAAACTTGGTCTGGTGGCAAAGATGTAGATTTGCTTCACATAGCTTTAACCCTAAAACATTTACATCTCAAGCAGTTGTGTAAAACATTCGTAATTGTTTTCCATGTCAGGACTGAGTGTTCGGTGCATATTCTTGGCGAACATATTCGTGAAATACTTTTAAGTCCTGATCTTGAACAGGGAGCTGAATGCAGCTATGTTCTGTGGTAGAAAACTGTGGTTAAGTGGTAGAAGAACTGCACTTAAGAAGGATTTAAAATCCTCTTTTCGAAACCACAATTATATACAGCCACTTGCCAATTTGGGAGGGATACAGAAAATAATGACCGCACTTGAGTCTAAACTGAACAATCAAATAATTTAAACTAAAGTTAAATAGAAATTAAGTAGTCGTTGTTCATAGAGCTATAAACGCGAGGTTGGCCTCTATGCTAAAGGATGCGTAGCAAGATTTAACTAATACTAACGCACTTAGATTTACTTCAATAAGTAATTGAGTAACAGTGCTAAGGCTTAGAATTTAAATACTAGCTGGTCAGGCGAATGTCGAACAGAGCAGCAGTGGTCTGAGACTGAAGCTCTCTCACACTGAGAGGTTCCTACCTACCGTTTAAATAGAAACTTGGTTCCAATTCAAATTATCATAAAGCTGAAACGTGCGCTTATTCTAACGGGAAGTTGAAATGACAACACATAGCAAAGGGGAAATTAAAATAAAACTTTGTTAGTTTAAACTAAAACCTTACATACTTCCTGCCAGAATTTTCAAAAGTTGAATTACTGGAGTCCAAACGGATCATGTTGAAACTTGTCGATTCTAGAAAATTCTCAAAATTTAACTTTTCTAAACTTAGGCCAACCTTTACAGCAAAATAGAATTTCTTCGCCATTTACAGGCGAAAACTTGATTGATACATACATCTTCATCTGTTTACCTTATTTTGGTCTACGTCTTACTCCTTCCAGCAAAATCTTGAAGGAAAGAAATTTTAGTATAACATAATAACACTAAGTTCTAGGTAACAGACTTCTTTTCTTACCCGTGTAAATTCTCACACACACATTATCATTAAAGCAAAATTAAATTCTTCCCCCAATGCTCTCCACCGGTGTTGGATGAAAAGCGAACCACAATAGAAGGTTTTTTTGTTGGGGGAGTGTTCAACTCTACCACCTACGATCGACTAACATTAGTTAGAACTTGACATATCGAGACCTCAAAAGACGCCCTATAACCAGCTAAACCTGAGGTTCTAACTAACTTCATGTCTATCACTTGAAGTGTATTTGGTGGAGAGCCTACTAATACTTGCATTCTTTTACTTCTCTCTCACCTTTTCATGCATACAATTCTAAAGTTTCTAGTTTGCGCAAAGAATGCTTCATTCAGAATCAACTTTGCGCCTAACGTGCATTGATGCTCTAAATCCATTTTTGTTACATTTTATGAAACTTTTAACAATTGCATACAAATCATAAGATACAATAAGTACATTAAATTTCTAAGTTTACAGCAAGTGCTTCACATTTTTTTTTATTTTTTTTTTAAGTTCTTTTCTGAAACATCGCATTACACTGAAATAATAGTCTGTAGACTAAGTCGTGTTTTCCTTCTACTGACTTTTCATTCTAGAATTTTACAGGTCTTTCGACAAAGGATAATACAAAAACATTTAGTTAACATTCTCGCAGCAATTCATTGCTTTTACAAGGCTAATATACACAATGCTTCGGAATCTACTTTACAAACATTAAGAAATTTTAAATCTTTGCAGAATTACAATTTTAAATAAAAGCATCTTTCAAGATAAAAATCAACCTCGCTTGAGGTAAAAAGAGACCCTGCAACTTGCAGTAACACTCGAAAATTAATTAAACATTGGAATAAGAAATACTACTTATCTTGTTGTAGTCAGCCATTCTTTTCTTGGCCCAATCCCTGAAAGTTGAAAACAGTGTCGCTTGGGCCAGTCTCCTTGACTTTGGTTGCTGACCGTTGCCCTCTTGTTGTTCCTCCGCCTTCCTTTTCGGGGTCCTTCTTTCCATTCTGGGATACTTGCGCTGGGGAGGAAGGTGATCCGCTCGACGTTTGTTCGGCTGGGTCCTCTGTTCCTGGGCCCTCGTTCGTCGCTGCTCCTGGCTCCTGCTGTATTCCGGACGTTGATCTTCAGGCTGCAACCGGGGCTGCTTGCCTCTCAGGCTCCTTTCCGATGTTCGACTGTCCTCTTGGCTACTTTGGGTTGGCCTTGTCCATTGTGCTTTGGTCTTTTGTTAATTGTTGAACTTGTACTATCGGAGTTCTTTCTTTTGAATCCACCTCCTCTGGTGATTTTCCATTTCTTGTTTCTTCTACTTTGTTGAGGGGGGGCTTTCTGTTTCTGGCCTTTCGTTGCCATTGTTGCTGGTTCCTATTGTTGCCGCTGAGGTACATCTTCCGTGGAAGTGCGTCTCCCCGAATCCTGGAAAAAATCTATAAACATTTCCATTTTATTACGGTCATAATACGGCTTAATTTGGTCCACATTAGCAGTAATTTTCTCGCCCTTGTTCCTCCTTAATACTACCACTGTTTGGGTAATTTTCTCGATAAGGAAAGGGCCTCCAAAACGCGGAAAAAATTTCCCCACCTTTTCTTCTGGGGCATTTGACAAAGCATGTTTGACTTTCAGCACCTCATCTCCAACCCTGTACTTCACCTCTCTTCTCTTTTTTAAGTAGTAAAATTTCTGTTTCCTCTGGGCCATTTCTACATTTCCTGTCGCTTCCCGTATCAAATTCTGAATATCCTTCATTTTAAATTCTTCTGCCATATCCTGGACAAAGAAAAGTTTGTCTAAGGGTGCCAAAATCTTTCTTCCAAGAAATATATCAGCGGGTGTTTTTTGCGTTGTGTCATGTTTGGCAGTTCTAAATGCAAATGCAAATTCATTTATATGGCTATCCCAGGTAGAGGGATAATTCTTAATGTAACTTCAAATGATTTTCACTACGTTTCTATTAACCCGTTCCGCTATGTTTGACTGCGGACGATACGGGGCCATCTTTAGGTGACGTATGCCCAGTTTTGCACACATTTCCTCAAAAATATTACTAACAAATTGGGGACCATTGTCGGAAATAACTTTTACAGGTGCCCTGTATTTTAAAATATACTTATTTAAAATTGAATCTACTACAATTTTTGCAGACGCGCGTTTTAACGGAATCAACTCTAACCATTTGCTAAAATGGTCCACTATAACTAAAAGATATCGGCTTTTGTTAACTTTAGTTCTAGGATAAAGTCCCAATAAATCGATGCCTATTATTTGATTTGGGAATTCTGATTTAACGCTATTTAGGAACCTGGCCAGGCGGAAATTAATGTAATTATTAAATTGGCATGTTGGGCACGACAGACATACGCCCTAGTAAACTTTTGCAGTTCGGGAAAGAAAACTGCCTCGCGATCTCTTTGGACAGTTTTTCGTATGTCCAAATGGCCAGAAATGGCCAAATCGTGCAACTCCTCTAATACATTCAATCTAATGCTAGCTGGGATAACTGGTCTAAACTCGTGGTTTTCATTAGTCGTTTTCGTATAAAATAAACGTCCATCAATTATTTCGTAATTTCCGGCCCTATTTCTTATCGGCACAATATTCAGATGACTGAAATTCTCAGGGTCGGCCAAATAATTGTATATATTTTTGAACTCCGGATCTTTTCCGAGTTCGGCTATTACTGTTTCACCAGAATCTAATACTTTGGATCTCAGCATAGCTATTCTAACCGTATTCCCATTTTCATCCAAATTAATTCTGCTCAAAGCATCTGCCACAACATTTTCCTTTCCTGGCGTGTTTAATTATTAGATTATATTCTTGTAATTTAAGTGCCAACCATTTTAATCTGGGTGATGAATTTTTTCCAGAATAGAGTATGGTGACCGCAGCGTGGTCCGTATATACAGTTGCTGGAGAACTTCGAAAGAAAACACGAAAGGCCGAATAGTTAGTCTTGGTATTCATTTAACGTTCGACTGAAAAAGGCCACGGGTTGCCCATTTTGAGAAAGCACTGCCCCAATCGCAAAATCTGAAGCGTCCACTGAAATTTCTAGTCCTTTATCCCCCTCCGGAAATTTTAAGACGGCGGCTTGAGTCAAGGCGTCTTTCAGTTTTTGAAATGCCAAGTTGGCTTCTGCTGACCACGAAAACCTTGCTTTCTTCCTCTTCAATTTTAGCAGAGGCTCAGCTATTTTGGCAAAGTCTTTAATGAAGGACCAATAGTATGAGCACATACCAAGAAACGACGCTAACTTCTTTGCTGTTTTAGGAACAGGATAATTTTTAATAGCTATTATCTTTGACTGATCCGTTTCGATTCCATTTTGAGAAATTTTAAATCCTAAATAACGTAACTCTTTTGCGGCAAATTTACATTTGGACGCATTTATCTTCGAACCAGCTTCGTTTAACAATAAAAACACTTTTCTTAAATCTTGTAATTGTTGTTCTAAACTGTTACTCGTAATTATAATATCGTCCAAATATATAAATGTTCTTTTACCAAGGACCGGTCTTAAGACAATGTCCATACATCTTTGGAAAGTTGCCGGCGCGCCGGATAAACCAAAAGGCATCCTAAGAAATGCATGCGTGCCAGACTTAGTTATGAAGGCGGTCTTAGGGACGTCTTCGGGTTTTACCCCTATCTGAAAATAGCCACTCGTAAGATCTAATGTGGTCATATACTTTGTAGAGGTAATATTTCGAATTATCTCTTCGATTATCGGCAAAGGATATACAGGATATTTTGTGACAGAATTGAGCTTGCGATAATCTATAGCAAAACGCCACCGCTTCGGGTGCGTAATCAGATAATCATTATTTTTCTTTTTTAAAACTACTGGGCTAGCACAACTGCTAGAAATCGGGGTAATTATCTTGTTTTTCAACATTTCCTTAATATGATATTCAATTATATCTTCCTTTACCTTATCATAGCGGTAAGGTTTTTGTCTTACTAGTTGGGCATCCCCAGTTTCTATGGTGTGATTTGTCACTTGCATGAAACCCGGTACATCGCTCAATAAATTTGAAAACTCAATTACCAACGCCTGCAGTTTTTCTTGCTTTTCTGCCGGTAAGTGCTGTAAGTCCAGCTGCGGGGGCTTATCATTCTGCTTTTCTACTGGCTGCATCGATAGGGTCAATTTTCCTCCCTGGAAATCCATTTTAGCTTCTGCCAATCTAAAAAATCCACAACCAGAATAATACATGTTTGGAGGTTTTGCACAATATAAAATAAAATTTTAACCTGCTCGTCGTTCATACGCACAAAAAGCGACACTTTTCCTAAGCATCTACACTTCTCTCCTTGGGCCGCTATGACATTCGTGTCTCTTGCACAAAAAATTCTATAACGGCGAAAGTGCTTCTTGAAAAATCTTTCCGAGATAAAGCTACTTTGCGCTCCTGTATCCAAAAGAGCCGCCGCCGCTATGTTACTAATTAAAACTTCAATCTTTGGTAAACTTAAATTTTTCACGACCTCGGTGTTTAAATTAATTGTGGAAGGATTTTGCGAGGCTTCAGACTTCTTCACCTTCCTTGAAGAAATCCATCTTAGTTTAAATCCTTCTTCTTATTCTGGTTGCCTTCTGCATCTTTGCCCGTTTTTCGATTAAAATCTTGTTGCTCGCCCCTCGATTTAGGAGATGCATCTTTCTTCGGCCATTGCTTCGCCTTGTTCCCGTAACTCTGTTGTTGCTTCTGCTGGGGTCTTGGCGTACTCCACTGACTTCTTTGCTCAAATTGGCGACGTCGTTTGTTGTCTGCAGTTCTTCGACTTTCAAATTGTACGGCGAGCTCGAATAATTTATCTGAAGTCATTGGGTTTCTTAGCTCGATAAAATCTTGAACTTGGGGCAGTAGCCTAGGAAGTATAATTTGAATAATTTCAGGATCCGGGCGACTTCCATACAAAAGCTTGAAAACTTGGATTTTTCTCAAGATAAAATTTGACAAATCTTCTATCTTTTCTTGATAACGGCTAAGTGTATGTGGGGCTTCTCGGTTCCCACAAGAGATTCTTTCCAATACGCTTGAACCAATTTAGCGCTTGGCCCTTCAAAGCGCTGGTGGCAAGAGTGACTTTCTGAAATTCGTGGACTGGATATAACATGAAGTGGGCGTCTAGTTTTTCCAGGAAATTAATTACGGCCGACTTGCCGTCAAAACTTGCCGCTGGCTTCATGGCTGCCCGCATGATTTGTACAATGTAGCCAAATCTTTCTAGGGCAGGAGGTGGTATCTCAGGGTTCTGCACAGGTACTGCAGGTATCTCAGGTTCCTCTTCTTGTTTTTCAGGCCATCCTCTCATTTTTCTTTTTTGGGCGCCAGTGTCAGGACTGAGTGTTCGGTGCATATTCTTGGCGAACCTCTTCGTGCAAACTTTTAAGTCCTGATCTTGAACAGGGAGCTAAATGCAGCTATGTTCTGTGGTAGAAAACTGTGGTTAAGTGGTAGAAAAACTGCACTTAAGAAGGATTTAAAATCCTCTTTTATTAAACCACAATTATATACAGGCACTTCCCAACTCGGGAGGGATACAGAAAATAATGACCGCACTTGGGTCTAAACTGAACAATCAAATAATTTAAACTAAAGTTAAATAGAAATTAAGTAGTCGTTGCTCACAGAGCTGTAAACGTGAGGTTGGCCTCTATGCTAAAGGATGCGTATATTTAACTAATACTAATGCACTTAGATTTACTTCAATAAGTAATAGAGTAACAGCTAAGGCTTAGACTAACAGCGCTAAGGCTTAGAATTTAAATACTAGCTGGCCAGGCGAAGGTCGAACAGAGCAGCAGTGGTCTGAGACTAAAGCTCTCTCACACTGAGAGGTTCCTACCTACCGTTTAAATAGAAACTTGGCTCCAATTCAAATTAGCGTAAAGCTGAAATGCACACTTATTC
Source organism: Stegodyphus mimosarum (assembly GCA_000611955.2). NCBI lineage: Eukaryota > Metazoa > Arthropoda > Arachnida > Araneae > Eresidae > Stegodyphus > Stegodyphus mimosarum. The sequence goes on from KK116985.1 coordinate 95,662, forward strand.
TAACAGGAAGTTGAAAGGGGAACACATAGGAAAGGAGAAATTAAAATAAAACTTCGTTAATTTAAACTAAAACCTTACATCCTAGCTTTAATTATCCAATACCTTTCTTGTAATAGGGTAGGGTCTGCATTATTTGTATTTCAGCATGACAATTTTTCAGATTTACAATTTTGATCAATAATTAAGTAAATTGGCATTTGTTCGACAATAGTATTGGATATAAAAAGGAATCTTTATCATCCCGATGAGTTAGTTTAGTTCTTATTCTTAAAATATTGTCCTTATCTTTAAACGTAATCAAATTCAAAGATTTTACGTCAGGTAAATAGTAGCTCTGAACTAAACGAATCGAACACTTTTCAGAATTCTCCATTTCAGAAGAGGAAATTTCAGGGTTATTACACTTAATACGACTTTGCCAACGATTATTCACAAATCTTATAACCTAAAATCGAATCATTTTTATCATAATTTGATATATTATTTAGATGCCTAAGGGGTGTGTCTTTCACCAAATCAATAGGCACCATTTTGATCTTTTTTCTTTCTATATCGACTTTTTTAGGCTGGCTACCAATTTCGGCAACTGACCAACATTCGTGTCTTTCCTTTAGCCACAAAGGCCCCTCCCACAACTCCACAGAAGCAATCATGCTTCGTGATACTTTAATACTTGTTGGTATGCTGGTGTCAGCACGAATACTATTGCTCTCTTACCAGCACCTCAAATAAGATAGTGCAAGAAGAGCACTGCATAATATGTAAATGAAGTAAAGTGTCAGGGATCAACAAGAATTTTACTGGGATATCTGTTTAATGTACTGACAAAATGTAGCATGTGACCTATCAAAATGCATGGAATAAAATGAACAGTGTGGGGAAAATAAAGTAATGAGGGTCGAAATAAATATTACTGTCAAAATTGGGAGAACTTAGTGTGAGTGAATTAGATGGCGCTGTGTGGGTGGAGTCACTGGGGCAGAGTTAGTGATTGGTTGGCGTCAGTCACATGTGTGGTCACCCAACGAAGTGCTGACTGCCGTTGGTGCTTCTTGAAAACTATGGAAGAGTGAGGATGTAAATTAATGTGAGATAAATTAAATGTCGTAAGTGAAAATGTGTGTAGCATAAGGCCTGAGATTAAAATCTTCTTCCAAGAGTTCATATTTAAAGTAATCTGCATAATTGACGGTGCCATTTGTTGTTGCTTTGGTGTAGAATTTGTTGTTGAGTCACCCAATAAATGTTTAATGACCTCTACCTTTAAATCTTTGTGTAAATCAAAATTACATATGAACCATGGGGCTCCCGTGATTTTTCTGAGGAAATTATTTTGAAATGTTTGCAGTTAAATGAAGTCTGAATTTGAGTGCACCAGGCCGGGGATGCATAAGTGAGAATTGGGCGAAGAATGGCACTGTAAATATGCCATTTCCTAGCAAGGTCTAGTGTAGATGTTGATGAAAGGATGTTATTAAGTTTTCTTGACACTCCTGTGGCTTTCCTGATGGCATTGGAGGTATGAGGTTTCCACATGAGAGTGCTGTTAAATCTCACCCTAAGTGAGTCGTCTTGGAATCTAGCGGTACCTTTTCTTGAAATGGTGTCAAGTGAACATCTACATTTTTATTTCGATGACAACCGATAAGGAGTAATTTGTGACTCTGAGGCATTTATACAGGTCCTCCATTTTCTGCACCACTGCTCAATCTCATGCATCCTGCCATGGATACGAGTGATAGCATGTTTGCAATTAAGTGATGAGGAAAGGATTGTGGTGTCATCTGCATAGCAGGCAGTAATACTGTTGTTATCATCAAACATTGGGAAATCTGCTGCATATATTAAGTAAAGGCCCAATGTTTGAACCTTGGGAGACTCCCGCTGATATTTGTCGGTGTGAGGAATAGTGTTTTCTAACTTTGATGCAGAAGGTTATGTTTGCTGATGAATGAATTTATGAGGAAGACTAGTTCTCGGGGAATATCAAGGTGCATGAGCTTAAAAATGAGGCTGTTATGCTAGACGCGGTCAAAAGCCTTGGCCACGTCCAGCATAAGGAAAGCAGTTGTTTGATGTTTGTGAATGGCAGAGCTAAGAAATTCAACAATTCTCACGAGCTGCATAGTTGTGGAAAGGCCTCTGCGGAACCCAAACTGCTGATTGGGCCACTGCGCAATCTGAGCATGGGATCCAATCGCGTGTAAACAATTCTTTCCATAATTTTTCCGAACGATGAGAGAAGACTAATCGATCAGAAATTTTCTACAGCAGTATGATTTTTCCCTGGCTTTGGAATCAGGATAACGGTTGCATGTTTCCACGTCGTCGGAAACTAGCTTAGATATAAACTGGAATTTATGATTCCGCAGAGCCTGACAACGTGTTTGCCCGAGCAGTTTTTTATCATTTAGTTTGAAATGTTGTCATGTCCTGGTGCTTTTCTGTTATGTAGCTTGGTGATAATCTGTTTGATTTCTGAGGGATCAGTAAATTTCAGAACATTGTTTACGGAAAGCTGAAGTAGCCACTTTTCAACTGTGCTGTTGACATGTACAGTGCAAGTGAAATCAGCAGTAGTGTCATTTGGGGTGAATTGTTTTCAGAGTGATTGCTGAATGCCGTAACTTTCTCTTCCTCTGTGTAAATGTGGCCTGAGCTCGTATGGATGGGCGTATTCTTACCTCTGACAGCTTTCTGCCCTTGGAGAAACTTCCAGAATGCACTATCTTCTGTATTGAGGTTATCTATTTTTTCGTTCCAAGTGAATTTTCTGTGTTCTTCCATTTGGCTTTTAATTTTCCTGTTTAGCCTGTTGACACAATTTTTAATAGCAGGATCATGTGAATATGCATAAATTTTCCTGTATCTGTTACGTTCGCGAATCAAGTTCTGTATTTCTCGGGGAATCTCAATATAATGAGTTTTATTGACATGTTCAGTTGTGGAAGCGTCAAACACATTAGTAATAATGCTGGTGAGTGAGTTGATAGCCAAATCAATGTCAGCCATTGTTTTTAAAGGGCCTGGGTTGAGGGGATGCTGATTAAGGAATTCTTTAAATTTATACCAGTCTGTTATTTTGTAGGTGTACTCTTTTTCTGTTTTAAATATTCCAACATGCACAGGGACCGGAAAATGATCCGATGAAAGATCATTTATGACTTCTAAAGTAATGGGAATGTTGGATGAAGGAAGAAAAATGTCCAGTATGTCTGGGTACTGCCTGGGATTTGTGGACCGAAATGTAAAATCCTCAGGTGGGTGTAAGAAATATGGATTGTTGAAAAGAAAATTATATAGTGTTTCTCCATTGCAATTTGATTGTCTTCAGCCTCAGCTACCATGTTTAGCATTGAGATCTCCACCCAAGATAGTGGGAAAGGGTTTATTAAGCATATTAATGAGGTATTGATCTTGTAAATGTAGGTCGAGGGGGTTGTACAGGGCACAAAATGTCAGGTTTTCCAATCTCGGAATGTCAACAATAACTCTGATCTCAAATCCTTTTGTATTGTCTGAACTAAGGAAGCATGCCTCATGAGAGTAAGTCAGCAATATTCATACTTCCCGGAACATGTTCCCATGTCTGAGGGTTTGTCAACTGATGAATTTCTTTAACTCAGTTGACTAAAAAAACTGACCAATTTCCCAGTTTCTTTGTCCACCAAATGGTTGTAGTAGAATCAGACCATACTGTTATTTTAAGATTCAATAGATCAAGCACTTTTCTACTGGAATTCACAAGCCTAGTGCCTATACTACACGCCATTAACTCCAACCGTGGCGCACTCAGGGGTATAAGAAGAGCTACTCTAGACTTTGCTCTGACGAGAACTACCTTCACCTCAGAATGAAGTATTGATGAAGCAGAGATGCATGCAACATATGCCCCTTTGCTAGCGTTAACAAAAACATGCAATTCAGAGGATGAATTAATTGTCATATAACGAGGCAAAGTAACATTTTTTAGTTCAGGTACCTCATTATACCATTTTGAGGATTTGTTTACAATATCTGCTGGTAGTTCACAATCCTAAGTTATTTTTGACTTCCATAAATTTTGCAATAGTAGCTTCGGAAGCAAGGGTGTGGGAGGTAAGAAGTCAAGAGGATAAAAAATCTTTTGTACTATTGACAAAATTAATCTCCTGGTTATTTTCCTTTCACATGCCAATGGCTCTAAATTAGTACAACACCTTAAAGTGTCATTATTTAAGTACCAGATTATCTCTAAAATAAAAGTTTCTCCAAAATTCTTGTCAATGTTTTTACATGCAACATTGCTCTCGAAGCCATGCCAATTAAAACAGCCTCTAGGTGTGATTAACTTCGACTGTTCTATAAAGTGAACTTGTTCATTAATATTGAAAACTCCAGTTACACAATTATCTACATAAAATGAGTTCTCCAGCTTTTTAGCAGTTTCATCATATGGTGGAGGGCAGTTCTCTAAAAAATGCATTCAATAAATAAGGGCTAGAGCAAACTCCCAATACAACACGAATAATATCTATAAATTTCTTGCCCTTTATTACAGGGGTAAAAAAATCTAAGAAAATCTCTGTCTTTGGGTGCAACAGATAACATTAAAAAAGCTTTTTTAATATATGCACTTATACCGATGGGATATATTCTAAAACGGTCAAGAGTATCGGGTAGTAAATTAACTCCTTTAAATAAACAATCGTTTAAAGATGGTTTCCTTCTCTGAGAGCTAGAGGCATCAAAAACGATAACTTTTTGAAGGTTCACTATCTAATTTAATCACTGGCCTGTGAGGCAAATAGTGACATTCTTTATTGAATTCAATTTCCAGTACACGTTCAATTATACTTATTCTTTCCCACTGCTGGAATACCTTTGATAGTCATTTAAAAGTTTACCACATTTTAACTTGTTAATCACCTTTTCATGCCGCTTCGAGGTCAGTTCTTCGTTATCAGATAAATGCGTAATATCGCATTTCTGTGGTAATTCCAGTTCGTATCCCCCATCAGGAAGAATTTTTATTTTGTCTCCAAAATCAGTTGAGCTGTCTTCCTCAATAGATTCGGATGAATCAGCTATTCCTAAAATTTCAAGTTCCCACAATGCGCTCAAAGGAGGAGATTCAAATGTTTTAATAACTAGTTAGTTGCATTAGTGACCATTTTAAGTACAGGAAATAGTATTTATTTGTAAGTTTGTGTAAACTGTTTTTTAGTATTTTTTCACTCCAGAATAGCCCATGCATTGAAAAAATGTAAGCGAAGTAATAGTTGTAAAAATAAACTAAAACTTATATTTAAATGCAGAAGCATGTGTAAGAGAATAATTTTAAGCAATCATTGAATTTTTGCTTGTTATCTATTAAAAAGGAATATCAACCTTTTTAATAGAGCAGAAGACTATTGAAAGTGAGCCCATATTGCATGAAATGTGCTATCACCATAAGAGAAAATTTGCCAGCTGTTTCAAATAATTTAAGACTGCCTACTAATAGGAAACTCATTTGAAGTAACTGTGAATTCTCAGTGTCACTTACTGCTCTTTAAAAAGTCCCTACATGTTGTTCTGATGCACCCTACATTAAACGAGACAAAGTACAATAAATTCTGATAATCTGCATTTAATTTTGAATATATACACTCACTTCCAAAGTTAAGCACGGAGAGGAAAATGCTAATTTCCGGTAGCCAATCAAAATTGAAGAGGATACAATTCGCTGCAGAGGTATATGGAAGTATGCAAGTATGTTAGGTAACAGCCAGTCGTGCTTTCATATCAAGAAATATGCAAAAAAGGCAGTGTTGTAAGAAGCCAGCTTTATGAAGGGTTACAGAAGTTGATTGTAAGTGCTGATAGAAGGTGTTTAAAATTTTCGCACAATTTGTTTTCAAGACATGCGTGTTTCTATGACTTCCAGAAGACGAATGGAAGATTCTGAGTGCTGGCGTGCTGTGGGGCACATTGAAGCAGGACAGTTGATCACAGATGTTGCTCTTTTCTTCGACGTTCAGCATTCTCTAATTTCACGTTTATGGAAACAATTCCAAACCACACAGACAGTTGTCCGAAGGTCTGTAGCCGGTCGCCCAAGGGTTACAACCCCCGCGGAAGATTGATATATTGATATTTTAGCCAAGCGGGATCGCAGAGTGACCTCCACACGTGTGACATCTATGGTTACAGCGTCTATTGGTAAGGTGATATCTGCAGCTACAGTACGCCGAAGAGTACATATGAGTGGACTGTACATCCGGGTACTTCGAGTTTGTGTTCCTCTATCCATCCAATCAAGAGGGGCACGATTACAATGGTGCCGGGAACATGTTAATTGGAATGTGTCTGACTGGGGCAATGTCATGTTTGCTGATGAGTCAAGATTTGCTCTGGAGCCAGATGACAAGCGTATAAAGATATGGCGTGAACAACGAACACGCAATCAGTCCCAAAACATCACGCATTCCAAGGCGGAAGCATTATGGTGTGGGCAGGGATTTCATTAGGATACTGCACCGACTCGCACATCTTTAAAGAGGGTTCTTTCACGGCTGTCCGGTATCAAAATGAAGTCTTAGAACCCATTGTGAGATTGTACACTGCAGCAGTTAGCCCTACTTTTGTTTTAATGGACGATAATGCACGTCCCCACAGAGCTGACATCATTGATGACTGCCTGGAGAGTGAAGGGACTGCGCGTATGGCGTGGCCAGCATTTTAGCCTGACCTTAATCCTATTGCAAATCTTTGTAATGCTCTTGGCCATGCTGTATCTTCACATTTCCCATTTCCAGCCACTCTTATTGAGCTGGAAACTGCTCTACAAGAAGAATGGCGATTGCTTAATTCTGCGTTGGTTGACCAATTTTATGCTGTTATTTTCACTTTATACATAATTCTGTTTAACTCTCCAGTATGTCATTATCTGATAACTTACAAAAATTTAATACTGTTTTCATTTCTGTATGTAATTATTGATTTTGTTTTATGCATAAATATATATGCTACTTTCCTGCCGAATTTTGTGTCAATCAGAGCAGTATTTGTTGATTTTTTTTTTCATTTTACATCTTCGTGCTTAACTTTTGGAATGAGTGTATATTATAAAAAATAAGATTTTGATTTTCAGAAAATTCAGCAGTGTAAATTTAATGACAATTTATTCTCACATGAATATAAAAATAAACTTTTTAACAAAATACACTGTATTTATAACCTATTTTGATTGAAGAAGTTAATTTATATTAAAGTTATTTAATATTTTCTTCATATGCATCAACTTTACTTAATAAACGTGGATCATGAAAATCTACAATTTTTTTGCTTCAGCTAAATCTCAACTTTGATGCATGATCTGCTGTTTTTTAATATAAAATTTGAATTTATATGTTTAAAATTGTGTGGCATATGTTTAAAATTTATTCAGAAATTTTCAAACAGGGTGTTTCCACCTTTTCACGTCGTATGGTTTGATTGTATTCCACACAGTGGCATGTTTACATAAGCTAATGAAGGGGGATAGGTTCTTTAAAATAGCACTTGTACAGATTTTTCTAGTATTAAAAATGGAAAACATAATCAAGTAAGGAGGCTAAAAAACACAAAAATTGTCTTTTAATGAATTCTTCATTTTAATTGTAGCACGTTTTGTGCCACTATTAATCCAATTGCACATGCATGAGCTATGATGGGAGTATTACCAAGGCAAGGTTGATTGTAGTCTGCATATAGCCTGAATTTGAAATATTTTACTTTCTCAGATTGGAAATTACTTGATTTGTGAAATGCAATCTCTGTAATCAGAAGTATGTAAAATCAGAATTCATTTTCAAATTTTGATTTAGAACTGCTATATTTTTCTGAGATTACATAAATTTACAACTATTAAACTGTTTGAAGTTCAGTGAGATTTCGAACATCTAATCTGAGCAAACTAAGTTTGTCTAATATAAAAAAATTGTGTTTGCTGTTTGTCTTACACAGACACAGAAAAAATGATTTAAAGCTTTAGGTTGACATATTAAGATGAAAAGAAAAAAACAAATAGAAACACTCAGCATTGAAAAAACGTATAAGGTATTTTGTCCCTCTTTCCGGCATGCCTTCATATTGTAATGGTAGCACACTCGGCCAGGTTCCAGGTTCGAGTCCCGGTGAGGCATTGCACATTTACTAACCTCCTGCTTCAAAATAACCCAGTGAGTCTACAGCTTATTAAATCTGTTTTAATTTCCTTCCACAGGCTTGTTGTTGAATGTTCTTTTATGTATATGAATGATATTTTGTAAAAATCAAGAACTTTTTTGAACAGTACCAGTTTAGGTGCTGCTGCACAGACTGAAATATTATCTATTCTTGTTACACAAACCACATAGCAAGCTTTTAGATCTGATGATTATTGGGAAAACTCCTAGGGATAATTTATTGCATAACTGGATAGCTAACCAAACTTCTTTATATTTCACAAAACGTTCTCTTCTAACAGTTCCACATGCATACAGCAAATTCTAATTTGATATTTAAAGATTTGTATGAAAAGCCATCGTCTACATCAAAATATCATACTGTTCATACTGAATTTTCAGTTGTTAACAAAGAAAAACATGAACACAAATAAAAATTAGTAGTTCCTAAAAAGTGCCCCCCCCTCTATAAAAAGTAGCAAGCTTCACTTAACATTTTTAAAAAAAAATTATTGAGAAACCAAATAGATGAGCAACTGTGCGCATTGATTTTCCAAAACATAAAATGTTCTTAAAATAAAACCAAAATTGTATTTTGGGTCAATTCAAGGTTGTTTCAGCAAATTTGATTGTCACATTGGCGTGTTTCTCTTCTATTCTACTAATATCAGTATTCTGCTGAAATTGCATCCATCCCTTCCTTGCTAGAAATAAATATGCATTTAGAAGCTCTGATGTTCTTTAACAGAATGGTTAAGGATGGGAATAATGATCAAAACTGTTTTCTTATGCAAGAGCAGGATTTTTGTTGTTTGGAGGTTGCAGATAAATATTTCCTAAAATTTTTATTGAATATTTTCCTTTATATGAAACATGCACTAAACAATTTTCTCATGAAAAACATATGCACTTTCTTGACACTTCTGGCTAAAAAACACTAGTTGTATATTACTTAGTTCTTATTTAAGTGATTCATTCAAAGATGCAGGTATCAAGACAAAAACTCATTTAAACAGATCTCAGCTGATATTGTTTCCTTCTGGCCATCTTTAAATTAAACTTATTTGTCTCATCTTTTATAACAGTACCCTTGTTTTCAAGGTATGTTTTGTCATTAAATTTTTAAAGTGTGTCATTCTATTTTAGTTATCTATCAGAATGAATTATCTAAGAAATATAATTTTTATATGCAGAAAAATCTTATGACTATGTTGCCTTATAATCGAAAAGATACATTTTGTATTTTTGCATAAGATTGCATGGAATTTATAATTTATTTTAACTGTTCATGTAAGCCTGTTTTTAAACATAATTTTTTTAAGTATATTCTTTTTTCTTTAAGATATTTTAATTATGTGTTGCAAATAATTCTGTTTAAATTAAGTTGATGATACTTTCTCTAGGTTTAGATATCTGCTTCATAAATTTCATTGAAATGAATTTCTCTCAAGCTTACACTGAAGAAAATTATCTAGAAGGATGCATGCAGTTTTAAAAGCTACTCGTAAAAAGATGTTATAAGCACATTGTGTAAAAAATATGGATTCAGAAGTCCGGCAATTCATTTTGTTCAGATCTTATTGAAGTAAGAATCATTTTTCTTTCTTAATATTTAAGTTTTACCTTCTGTTCACATAACAAAATAGTCATCCTGTAACTGAGTAATTTCCTTTCAGAGCTCAAAATTCATCATATTGCATTCATTTAATTCCTATTAAAATATTTATGAGATAAATCAGTTTTTGAGTTCCTATTTTTGAATGCTGTAAAGCTGAGGTAAATATTCAATGAGTGGGTAACAGTCATCTTATGTAGGCTAACTTTCTGCAACCATTTTCTCATAAATTTCTCAACCATTAACTATTGCTGGAGGTGACCAAATCTCCATATTTGCACCATGCTCATGCCAGCTTGATTTCTGTATTTCTCCCACTTTCTCATATTCTTAAAATTTCTCATGGTATTTTAAACATGACTGCCATGACCCTGAGTACAAACACACGTGTGTCGTTCGGACCAATTTATTGGCAAAATGGAGTGGATGGAACATGAACCATGTTACTAGGATTTTAGCCCTGTTTATTTTCACTGTGTTCAAATAGCACAGATTTAAAAGGTATTGTAATAAACTGTTTGGTTACGTTGTGTTTAATTTTGTGCATTATGTACACTCACGCTCAAGAAATAATCAACCAAAGCAGAACACGGAATAAAACAAAAACTATTTAATGGATATGTGAAATAGATCCAAGAGGTTGGTCTGACTTACCCGCATGTACAGGAAACAATAAAGCAAAGACACAAAAATGCTTGTGTTATGGCCATCGTATCATGAAAGACCAAATGGGTTGGAAGATGTGGAATCGAATGTAGTTATGCATATTGCAGTATGTGCAGGGTGCCTGGCAGTACACTGTGATCTGCTATCCATTGTCTCAATATGTCCCACACCTGCCCTTATGGGATTCAGGTCCACTGATGTAGCACACGACAGTAGATGTGAAATGGCTTCACTCTCCAGGTAACTCCACACCACTTGAGCTCTATGCAGGCAGGCTTTATCATCCATAAATATCACATCAGTACTCATTGCAGAGATAAAAGGATACCCAAGAGGGTGTAGAATTTTGTCACAACATTGAACAACTGTGATAGAACTAACAAGAATAACATAGAGGTCAGTGCTGCTGTTTATTGTTATCCCAGTTCATACTAGTAAACCTCCTTCTGTGTAAAGGTCTCTTTCAACAGTGTTTGATGCCCAAAAACATGTCCCTGGCTCACTATATCATGGCCCTTCAGGAATCTTTCTGGATATTAAATTGCAACTCATCCGTAAAGAGTTTGTAGCTCTGCTGCTTTGGTGTCCAGCTGCGCAGTTCATGGGCCCACTTTAACCATGCTCTGACATGTGGTGGAGACAAAGGAATACAAACCACAAATCATTGGGTGTATAGTCCACCTCCATGCAGTAAATATAATACAGTTCAGCAATATGGGCCGTCCTGCAGCAGCAGAGCGATGCAAAGGCAGCTATTGTGTTATTAATGACCTGCAGTATCTTGCGCATTGTAACAGGAAGACGTCGTGTACAGTTGTGGGTAATCCTCCGCTTTTCATCTCCATGTCTTCTACGGGGGTTTTGATCTCTTTGGTAAAGATTTCACAGCGTTTTGATGACCCTATGATACACAGTCAGCTCTTTCACAACAGTGGATTGTCTTGCACCAGCTTGCAGCATCCTGACAGCCCTCCAATGCAATTCATCATGCAAACAGTGTCTTTGGCTATCTGAGATTGCATGCAACTATCGCTACTTGTAAACTGACACATAGGTCTGGCATACCCCTTTTTAAGGCATTGTGATGTGACTGCAGGATTGCATTTAATGCTAATTTTGGTTTCCTGTTTGCATGTGAAAGTGCAACCTCTATTTCATATGTAAATTGTATATTTTAATTCCCTTTTTTACATTCGTAGCTTTTATCATCATTTATTTTTTTAGCACGAGTGTGTTTGTTTATATATTGGTAAAAAATATTAGTGTTTTCAAAGCTTAATTTTGTTACACATTTCATAATTTTATGATAAAGTAATAAATAACTATAATTTTCATTACAGTGAATTCTAATATAATAATAATTGTACTACTATAATTAATAGTTATTATATATTTTTTTAT
>KK116986.1:0-15359 GCA_000611955.2 Stegodyphus mimosarum
TCATAGTCATCATATATATAACATCATAGTCAAAATTTGCTCTAAAATTCATTGAATTCCCCTAAAGTCTTTGAAACTAGTTCAGATGGTTTGTGTGCCAAGAAACTGAAAATTGAAAGGAGCAAATGGAAGATTTTTATTCACCACTTTTACAACAAATACGAGTATGATCATCCGATCTCACATAACTATCGTAACATTTGTAAAAATTAGCATTGGCTCTGCTTTTGCTTGATCAATTTTCAAAAGGTCTAAAATCAGAGTTTCATCAGTCGTTATCATCCTCAGCCATTCCAAATATGGTTATTATTACAAACTAGTATTAATAGTTATTAATTCTGAAGTCAAAACAACAAAAATCAGCGTAATATTCTTAATATTTTCACAGGACTAGTTTCGATGGTTTTTACCGAACCATCATCCTCAGCTGCGAAACCGTAAAAGGATGATGATGATGGTTCGGTAAAAACCATCGAAACTAGTCCTGTGAAAATATTGAGAATATTACGCTGATTTTTGTTGTTTTGACTTCTGAATTAGTTTCGTTCGGCGTGTTATTGTGTCTTAATAGTTATTGTTGAAAATTAGGTATTACATAATTATACAAAAATTTAGCATCTTGTACATGGAAGAAAAGTATTTAGCAGAACTTAAATAGAGTAGTATAAGAAAGAAGTAATATTAACCAAAATTAGGCAAAAAAGCAAGCAACATTAGTTTGATGTAGATTTTGGATAAAACTCTATAGGTTTTGTTACTTCGGTGCCCCAATCAGATCCAAAATGCGATAACAATTTAAATTTCTATAAGCTGTACCAAATACCATACCCAGGTTCGATTGTGATCACACACAATTCAGAATAACATATACATATAAGATATACAGTGGTATACATAGTAACAAATTCTTGTATATTGTAGAGACATCAGGTATTTTAGAAGCAGGAGTGCATGAAAAAATTGCAGTGTCCTTGTCGGGACTCGAATCTGGACCTCTCGAATAAGCGCTGAGTGTGCTACCGTTACACCCCGAAAGCATGCAGAAAGGAAGGAGAATACCTTGTAATATATATATAATTCGTTAAAGCTGCTATTAAGGTACATAGGTCAATAAGTTAGGACATTTAGAAAGCTATAAGTTCATAATAAAAAGCATTCAAACGATGGAATAAATCTAAACTTGGAACAAAACACCTTTTATAAGCTTTGGCAAATTAATAATTTGATTTACATATGCAGTTCTAAAGTTCCAAGAACTCACTGAGCTGTGTAGAAAGCGAAAATTTCAAGTACATGGACTGACTTCAGGAGTTCCAGGGTAATTTTAAACAAGGTTGAAATTTACTCTATGGTGGGGAATAACACCATTCGAAGAAAGAGTGCAAATGACACAATACCCAATGTCCTTCACCGTCGCCGTGGAACCGTGTTATTCATTAAGCTAAATACCACTTTGGAACACTCAGTTATAATATATCTTACAGGGGAACACATCATTCGCATCAGACGACTAAGTTGGATTTAACACATTCATGTCCAACGCTTACTTCCCTCGTTAAATAAAAGTCTCGAACAGAATTTCAGTTGATAATCATGAACGGGTAATATAAGCTGTATTTCGTCACGTCCATGATAATATGTTGTAGACAAGAATGTAAGACACGGACCGTCGCACCATTATTGCAGATGGAAGCTGATACTCTTTTACTCTTCCCACTGGTAGATAGCACTCGAGTTGATTTGCCTTATTCCATTAAACTAAATTTCTTTCAGGGAAACGTTTCTTTCGACAAACCCTTCGCTCTTCCCCACGGGCCATGAAAGAAAGTAATGCGCTGGATAAGACAAAGAGAAAGGATCTTTTATTCCGATGCATTTGTTCACCTATTCTGATACGGCTTTTGCAAGGTATCCATTGCCACACCCAAAATTCTGCGCCATTTCTGATATAGAATCGAAATAAACAGTTTGAATTATTCCTGAAGCCATAACGCGGCATTACAATTTCGGGGGGAGCGATTAGAAGGGAAAAGATTGCACAACAAAATGTAGTAATACAGCCATTTTATAAAAAAAAAAAGCCTTAATATATTTTTCAACTTGCCACCGAAAAAAGTATTCCATTATTAGAATCAACATTGAAACTACTCACTATGTCATTAATTTATCGATGCATTTCAAATTGCTCCAATTACGTGAAAGTTCAACTTACATATCATTTTCTCACCTATTATTAAATTTCTTTTGTGTCATTCTTGAAGATATCTCTCATATTGATTCTTGGAAAAATTGTACCATACCTTGTAAGTTTGGTTTTATTTCTATCGGTTAGTCTAAAAGCGCTGTAAACTTTCTCATGAAGTGAGACAAATATTAATTTTGAAAGGATAAGTAAACAGAATTTCGACAACCATACTCGGACATTTAATCATAATTTTTCAAAAGTTATTCATATAACATCTTCTGTTATTGAATGGGATTTCCTTGAAGATCATCTTGTTACAAAAAATTCAACGTCTTTAACATTAATTCATTCTGCTTCTTCCTGATGCTTTCAGAGTTGTTATTTTTCACTCTTCTTTACTATTTACATAGATGAATAGTGCTACGTACGTGTTCTCTTTGCTGCTCTTGTTGCTTCTGGTATGGAATGGTTACATTTTAACCATTTCGGGCGTTCACACGCGTTAAAATCTTTGACAACCCAAGTCTATATTTTTGTATAATTTTATATTTGCGTATTTTTCTTCTACTTTAGAAATTCTAATATTTGAATTTGATAAAAACCAGTAAACAATTCCGATAATCCTTTCTAAACAAAAGCTTCATTATAGCGAGAATGAGAAGAAATAACACATATGTCGAAAACGAGAAAGTGTTGTTAACGTCATCTATGAATCAAATAACCATAGAGAAAATGAAATGTGGTAATCATAAACATAATCCATTAAAATGTTAATATGTTACATACACGTTAATATGGAGAGCGGAAGTCAAAATATTTTTTGAAAAAAGTTATATATAGTTATATTGCTGTCTAAATGTATGTTGAAGGATATTACAGCTAATCATATATAATTAAAATCCTTAGAATACTGTGTCCAAAAACATGCTGGATATTCAAAAGAAATGAAATGGATATAATAGACAAATTTCTAGACAAAGAGTTAAAGGGAAAGAAAAACGCTGGAGATAGACTACTGGGGATAATAAGAAGGATTATTAAGAATATTTTTTATTAAAACGAGATCTATATAATAAAATCACATATAGAAATATATCATCGCATTTTATAAATTTTCATAAAAAACTAAGCGAAGTTTAATAATTCAAAAAATAGGAACTCAATAAAAAAGGATAAATGTTTAAGACCAGAAAGTAAGCAGTTTACTTATTAAAAGTACAAAATGATGCTTGTTAATCATTATGCACAAAAAATAAATACAAGCATCAAATGCGAGTTAAATTACTTATCAAACGAAAGTAAATCTGTAAAAACTGAAGAAAATTAAAAAGGCTTTACTAAGTACTTTACTTACTAAAAAGGCTTTACTAAACGCTTATTAAAGTACTGTAAACATAGAAACTCTACTAGAGCTTTACCTTCAAAGCCTATTACTGGAGTTTTACCTTCAAAGTCATTAAAAAACAAGTAATTAAAATAAACAAAATTATTTCTTTCGAGATGAATGCAATAAAAAAAATTCAGAAGCTAAAAAAGGATTCTGCTGTTATAAAATAAGTTAGAGGCACTCTAATAAAATGCAAAATATCACGACCCTTAACGAATTAAAATGCTAAATGAATTATTAATGTGTCAGAAAATTTTGTCTTAAGAAATAACGCTAATTAAATTTTCAATCTATTTACTGAATTCAAGAGTAATAAAAAACCATGTCTTATATTAAACATTTTATAAAAAATGCCATACATTAAAAAGTGTTTACATTCAAGATATTTAAAATAATTTAATGTCCAAATATTTACATAAATTAAACACAATTGTATATGAACAAAATTTTAAAAAACACCAGAAATATCAAATTGCTTAGGAAAACGACGACAGAAATTTAAACATATCGTAACTTATAACCGTCATATTCCGCACATAGAGCTATTGCAAATAATATTATTTAATGAATAATGATATTTTTAAATGAAAAATTAATTTTAGTTTTTATCGTGAATAGCAGAAGCAAAATAAATAGCTAAATATATTAAAAAAATAAAACGCTTTCACTGCTGTAATGAAAAATTAGATTAAATTATCATTTTTATTAAAAAAATATATGTAATCAAAAGCTGGATTTTCTTATTTCCTCATTTTATCTGTACACAACAAGGAATTGGTAAGAGATGTTTCAACTGAAGAAAAGATACGCGTCTTCAAAAAATAAGCAACAAACGCTAAAAAGATATAAATGTAAACAGGGGAAGCATACAGTTTATATATGAGGTTGCATCGCCGAATGCAAATAGGTAACCAAAATTGGAATAAAACGATATTCGCATCTCTATGCTAACGCAAACCGACCCACATGCCTAAGCTGTGTCGCTTCGACTACGTGAAGGTGGACTGTAAGCCCGATAACGTGGTTTGGGTTCCTTTGCCCCCATCGCATGTCAGAGCATGGTTGAATTGTGCCCGTGAACATCACAGTTGAACAACAGAGCAGTGGGGCCTCGTATTCTTATCGACGAGTCTCGAGTTAATATCCAGAACGATTCCCAAAGGGCAACGATATGGCAAGGGCCAGGGATATGGTATAGGGACCAAACCGGACTTGAATCATGTACACCATACGTGGGACATGTTGGGACGACGGATAGCAGGTCACAGTAATGACTCGACGCATCCTCCTCAAGCTCCTGGTGGACAGGCATTACTAGAATGATGTTATCAAACTACTGCCACAACAAATGGTCCACGATACTATTTTCAGCTTGCCTTGCCATTGTTAAACATGCATTTCAGCTGGAAGGCATGATACCCGTTATTAGCGTTATGTTTCCATTGCACATTCTTCCGACCCATTTCGGTTTTTGCCATGTGATATTCGTAATACATGTAAATACGTGACAAAACACAAGCAAAGGCATGTAAGCGCAACCAAAGACATATAAAAGCTTGTTTGTTTTTGCTTTATTGTTTGCTCTGTGGTCTAGTAATCCACACCAACCTCTTGGATCAATTTCACGCATATCCTTTAGCTGGTTCTTTTGATTCCGTGTTTCGTCTTTGCTGCTTATTTTTTGAGCACGAGTGTAGCATTGAATAAAGTAATTTGCAGCAACAATAGGAGCACTTTTAAACAGTTTATTTTTATTAACGTTTTCCATTAAAAACAAATGTATGAATTTTACAGGAACTAGTTCATCTTACTTCTTTTATGCAGGAATGAGAGTTTGTGTACATTGTGTTTCCAAATTGCGAACTCTGTCGTATAAAGCAATTGCATTATCTCTAACTAAATACGTATTAGAGCGAATATGAAATCTGAGTCTTCAATGGAGGGGGAAGCGTCAAACAGTATAACACCATCTGCTTAAAATGAAATAATACTAAAATTATACGAGTAAGCAGGATTTACGAAGTTCTGCCAAGTTCAGGTAAAAGCCAACTGTTTGCATGCATGTTTAAAATTCAAGGTGAACGGTCAACGTTTGAGCAAACCAACAGTTTACTTTCTGCTGCTTAGGGAATAAAGAATTTGGAAGTTCAAAGTTCAGAAGATAGGTGTAAATGAAGAAATTCCTGGGCAGTGACACCGTAGGCAGTTCCGGCAAACGGACGCTTTCACGAGACGTCAAAATGTAGGCTTACGTACTGCTGGTTGGTCTTACTGTCGTATCACTGCTGATACGCACGCAGATGTATCCAATCTGCATAGAATGTTTTCTAGATGGATCGCTGGAGGAAATACAAATAGTTGCAAAAGACTAGGTTCATCTAGATGTACTACAGAACGCACAGATTCATGCATACGATGAGAAGTGGTGGTGGTTCCCTAGTCGACATCTATGGTTCTTTTGCGGATTGTGTGAGGATACCCTAATACCTGTGACAACAGTTTCCTGACGTATGTGAAAGTGGACTGCGCACAAGCTGCTCTTTGCGAAGACTATCATTAACACCAAATCATCGACTTGGAAGACGCGATAGTGTTGTCAACAAGAACCTTGAACATCTGAATGGCACAATATGATATTCAACGGCAAGTCTCGATTTTGTTTGTCTGATGATAGTCAGCGGTTGAGAGTCTGGTGGCGTCGGGCAGATACAGGCAATCCAATTACTAATGCTGAGCGCCAAAACGCTCGTCAACGTAGTATAACGGTTTGGGGTGCTGTCAGTCATGACAGCAGATCACCTCTGTTGTGCATCAACGGCATATTGACTGCCCGATGATACATTGATGAGGTGCTGTAGCACATACGTAGTGCCACCTTACCTTCAGCAGCTGCAAAATAGCATTTTCCAGTAGGACAACGTGACACCGCACTCGGTATTCATTAACAAACAAACCTTCCAGCATAATAATACATAATACTTTGGGGGTACAATGGCCCACCTTGGCCACGGAGTGGCTTCATGGTCAGAAAAAAGAGTGACCCCAAAAAGAGGTCAAATACAAAATAAAATAATACAAAATACAAAATATAAATAAGTTACAAATAATACTCAAATATAAAACAAAAGTGAGGAAAAACATATAACAAACACTCACGAGCATGCAAGCAAAAATTAACACAAAAGACAACATCAGATCAAATTCCAATTACATCTCGATATACACTGATATATTTGAGGACATCTTGCGCAAAAGATGCTTTGATATCAAAGCTTTGAAAAAGCTTTGAAAAAGCTTTGATGTCAAAGTTATCACTTTATATAGCACTATATTCAATTTTGTAACGCTTCCTTTGATAGGCGAAAAGAGAAGAGACCTCCACAAAATGTTTCGCCTGTTCGGTGGCATTACAAGGAATACAAAGTTCTTTATTTTTTAAGTTGAATCTCTTTCAATAATAGGAAAATCTCCCGTGGCCAGTAAGAATTTGGTTTAAATCAATATAGTTAAAAATAGCCATTTTGTTAGAAATTCTGATAATTTTCATGTATCCTTTATGTTTTGGTGAGTTTTCCTACAGGATTTTCCACTTATCAATATAAAATTTCTTTATGTGTGTGATGGCCATCTGCTTAGATCCTGAAATTCCAATAAAAGAAAGATCCATATCGCAGGCTGTCTCCTTGGCAAAAAGTCGGCTTTCCAGCGTGTCCCATTGCTTTCTTGGCCTGCAGTGTCTCCTGATCTTTCGGCAATAGAATATATCTGGGACGTGACTGGTTCCCGTTCGTTTGCCATTATCGGAGGACGAACTTTGGAGGAAGGTTCAAAGCATATGAATTTCCATAGGACATGGAAGGACATTCCTCAGGATATTATATGAATACTTACTGAATCTGTAGCTTGTAGAATTTCAGTTTGCATCACCACGAAGTGGTGGTCAAACATGTTGCTGATGCCTATTTCTTTCAGCAATGTATAAATTTATCTGTCTATAAATAACATCACTTATTTATCTACATATGCATGCTTTTTCTGTGTACCAATTGACAGTATATGTTGCCCAAGCTACCATGGTGTTACATTTTCTATGTCAAGCAGTGTATGTGGTCGTTTTACCTGGAGTGTCACTGATGGCTCAACTGTAATGGATGCGTTAGATAGCTTGATGGTCAATTATACAAACCGGTCAACTTAAATGTAAAAATGAACGGTAATTAAAATTGTTTTTAAGTATTTTTTTCAGTTAAAATGTACTTTCGACAAGTTTAAAATTTTTCTGCCAGAAAATGCATGAAAATTAAAACCTATAAATTTAAATCTACTAAAATACTGTATATAAACTTCACAAAACTAAAAATAATTAAACTTGTAGGCAAAATATTTTAATTTAGGATAGCATAATACAGGTGGTCTCAGACTCAAACTGCATGCGGGCAGAATGCATGACCTACAAAGAGATGATGGACCAGATTTTGTTTTTCAACGAAATGAAAATTTTACTAAGGAAAAAAAAATCTGAAAGGCTTCAGATTTTAAATTACGTCCAAAGGGGCGTTTCTTAACGTTTTGTGTGTTACCTTTATTTATTAAATATCATGTTCTTCGTACTCAAACTCTAAAATTCAGTTCAACAGCAATATCGCAAAATAATTTTAAAATGAATATATCTTCAGAATTTCCGATACACAGTTCCGCGCGCTTTAGATAAAATGGTTTCTTTTTCCTTGTAGTGTGTTGCCACTGCTTGCTTTTAAATTGTTTAAGTTTGTTCATCAAGAATTCGAGATTTACAAAATATGAAACGGATCCTAAAACAAATTCCAAATTCCAAATTTGGGCTTCCAGATGTGCATATTCGGGTGGAAACGTACGTTATTGAAAACTGGATGGCTCTAGGTACTGTTGTTTTATCACATTTCGAGAAATATATATACATTTATGCGGATTATTCATTATGTAATGCCTTTAAATATAATACAGGGCTGCAAGATTTGGTGGCAACAATTTGAAAAGTGATTCAGACTTTTAATGTTTCCGACGCAAAGTCGCAAATCGAAAACAATAGTCCATCAGGGACAAAGCCCCTTTGGACTAATTATATATATTTTTTTGAACTGTTTATCAAAACATGCGTTAACAATGATAATAATATCGCACAGGAAAAATATTCAAATATATATAAATTTTCAGTCTGAAATTTCAATTTTGGCGCCTGTAAAAATTCTATAATTTGATAAAAAAGATAACAATAAAAATACAATTTGTAATTAAAATATATTGACAGCTGACTATAAAATTCTTAGACTGAGATGGTTTTCAAATCTGAATTATGCTTTTGAAATCATTAAATAACTTACATTAATTTTAACTAAAAATAAAAAAAAAAAAATATTTGGGAACTTTTTAAGTTTTCAGAAAATATTTTACTAGTAGCACAAAACTTAAGAATAAATTAAAAAAAAGAAAAACTAACCATTTTCTCGTATTTAAAAATTGGTTCGACGCGTAAATAAAAATATATATTTTTGCATGTAATTAATCATAAACTTCTTCATTTTGTTATTAGCTTGACACTTCTGATAAGGTTTTGAAGAGAAACTATTAAAAATTTTCTTCATCATGGGTTATGGATACTCATCGGCCAATTCGGTTCTTTTCTTTTAATTTGAATGCATAGCCGAGCGTATTCATTTTCTGGAAGTAAGATGAAAAATAATGAAATATGTAACTTCAATTGCTGGATTAAAAGTTATTTTACATGGTATCAATTCATTAACAACGTTTAAAGCGTTTTTGATGCATTTATCAGGACTGAGTGTTCTGTGCATGCTCTTTGCAAACATGGTGAAATACTTACAAGGGTTCTTCTTCTCAAGTCCTGAACTGGAACAGGGAGCTGATAAAATGTAGGCTTTGTTCTGGTGTAAATGCTGTGCTGGAGAATAACTGCACGTGAAAGGGATTTGAAATCCTCTTTTATTAAATCACTCTTATTTACTCATTTCCCAACTCGGGAGAGATACAGAAAGTAAAAGACCGCACTTGGGCCTAACTTAACAATCAAATAAATTTAAACTAAATTTAAATAGAACTTAAATCGAACTTTGCTCACAGAGCGATTCGCGGAGTTTGGCCTCTCACTAAAAGGGTGCGTAGCAAGATATACTAATACTAGCGCACTTCAATTTGTTTCAAAATGCAATCACGTAGTAAGCACTATGGCTTATAAATTTAGCTGCTAGCTGGTCAGGCGAACGTTGAGCAGAGTGACCGTGATCTGAGACTAAAGCTCTCTCACACTGAGAGGTTTCTACCTCTGGTTTAAATAGTACTTCGCTGTACTTCAAATTAGCATAAGCTGAGAACGCGCTCTTCTTCTGACGGGAAGTTGAAACAGAGAGGAGATAGAAAGATTTAAATTAAAATAAAACTTGGTTATTTTAACTAAAACCTTACATACTTCCCGCCAGAATTGCGATAGTTAAATTACTGTGGTCCAAACGGACCATGTTGAAACTCGCAATTCTAAAGAAATAGTCGAAATCTAACTCTTCTAAACTTAGGCCAACTCTTACAAGGCAATATCTGTTTGTGAAACAAGTTTACAGACGAAATTTGCTGGAACAACAATCTTCAACATTTTTCTTTCAAGAGTCTTACTCCTTCCAGCAAAATCTGGAAGGAAAGGAATTTTAGTATGACATAATAACGGTAATTTCTGGGTACAATTCTTTATTCTTACCCGTGTAATTTCGCACACACACATTATCATTGAAGCACAATTAAATTCTTTCCCCAATGCTCTCTCACCGGTGTTGGATGCAAAGCAAACCGCCATTGCGGGTTTTCTGTGTTCGGGGGTGTTCAACTCTTCCACCTACGATCGACTACATTAGTTAGAACTTGACGTACGAGACCTGAAAAGACGCCCTATAACCAGCTAAATCTGAGGTTCTCACTAGCTTTATGTCTAACACTTTGTTTTAAGTGTTTTTGGTGTGTCTAACACTTTGTTCTAAGTGTGTTTGGTGGAGAGCCTAATTAACACTTGCATTCTAAAATTACTCAATCTTTAACTTTTCATGCATACAATTCGCAGTTTGCACACAATGTTCACATTGATATTGCGCTTAACGTGCATTGCTAGCATAATATTATTTGTTACATTTTATAACACTTTAACAATTTCATAGGAATCATGAAATACAAATGTAGGTTAAATTTCTAAGCTTATAGCAAGTGCTTCCTATTCCTTTCTCAAGGTACTTTCTTGAAATATCACTTTACATTGAATTAATAGTGCAATAGACTAAATCGTGTTCTTCAATTTTCCGATTTTTCATTCTAGACATTTTACAAGTCTTTCGACAAAGCGTCATACAAAATCATTTAGTTAACATTTTCTTTTCAGCAATTTATTGCTTTTACAAAATTAATCTATATACAATGCCTAAGCATCTATTTTACAAACATTATGTAATTTTAAGTCTTTAAGAATTACAAATTCTTTTTAACAAAAACATTTTAATTTCAAGAGGAGAATTTATCGCCCACTTGGCGTAAAACTCAACCTCGCTTGAGGTAAAATCGACCCTGCAACTTGCAGTACACTCAAAAATTAACTAAACGTTTGAATACGAAATTCTACTTATCTTGTTATGGTCATCCATCCTTTTCTTGGCCCAATCCTTAAAAGTTGTGTGTGTTGCAGCTTGGTTCCGTCTCCTCGCCTTTGGTTGTTGTTGTTTGGGAGCTTGCTCATCTCTTTTCCTTTTGAAATTCCGTCGTTTTATCCTCGGATATTTCACCTGAAGAGGAGGTTGCTCCTTCTCTCCTGGGCCCTTGTTCGTTGCTGGCCCTGGTTCCTGCTGTATTCGGGACGTTGATTCTCAGGCTGCAATCGACGTTTCTTGCTTCTCAGGCACCTGTCCGATGATTCCGCAGTTCTTTTGGATACATTGGGCTTTCCTTGCCCATTCTGCTTTCTTCTCTTGGCATGCTCGTAGATCTGGTCACCTGCATCGTGAGACTTTCTTTTGAATCCACATTTTTGGTTCTTATTTCTACTTTGTTGGAGGGGAGCTTTCTTTTTCTGACTTTTCGATGCCGTTGAAGCTGGTTCCTGCTGTTTTTGCTGAAGTACATCTTCCTGGCTAGTCGATTGCCTCGGATCCTGAAAAAAATCTTTAAATATTTCCATTTTATATCTATTATAGTACAACTTGATTTTGTCCACATTCGCCGTCATTGTGTGACCATCATTTCTTTTTAATATAACCACTGCCTTTGTAATTTTCTCTATTATGTAAGGTCCTTCAAAACGCGGAAAGAATTTCCCCACCTTTTCTTCTGGGGCATTTGACAAGTTATGTTTTATTTTCAGAACTTCATCTCCCGCATTGTACTTGACCCCTCTTCTTTTTTGGTCATAATATAATTTTTGTTTCCTCTGGGCCATTTCTATGTTACCGGTAGCTTCCCGTATTAAATTCTGTATGTCACTCATTTTAAATTCTTCTGCCCTTTCCTGGACAAAGAAAAGTTTATCTAAGGGCGTCAAAATTTTTCTTCCTAGAAACAGTTCAGCGGGTGTTTTTTGTGTAGTATCGTGTTTGGCGGTCCTAAGGGCAAATGCAAATTCATTTATATGGCTATCCCAGGTAGAGTGATAGTTTTTCACATAACTTCGAATTATTTTCACTACATTTCTATTCACCCGTTCCGCTATGTTTGACTGCGGACGATACGGGACCATCTTTAGATGACGTATGCCCAGTTTTGCACACATTTCCTCAAACATTTTACTAACAAACTGAGGACCATTGTCTGAAATAACTTTTAGGGGCGCCCCGTATTTTAAAATATACTTATTTAGAATTGAATCTACTACAATTTTTGCAGACGCGCGTTTTAACGGAATTAACTCTAACCATTTGCTAAAATGATCCACTATAACTAAAAGATATCGGCTTTTATTAACTTTACTTCGAGGGTAAGGTCCAAGTAAATCGATGCCTATTATTTGATTTGGGAATTCTGATTTAATACTATTTAGGAACCCGGCCGGGCGGAAATTAACATAATTATTTAATTGACATGTTGGGCACGACTGGACATACGCCCTAGTAAACTTTTGCAGTTCTGGAAAGAAAACTGCCTCGCGAACTCTCTGAACAGTTTTTCTTATACCTAAATGAGCCGAAATGGCACAATCATGCAACTCTTCTAATACATTCAACCTCATGCTAGCTGGGATAACCGGTCTATATTCATGATTCTCATTAGTAGCTTTCGTATAGAATAACAGTCCGTCAATTAATTCGTAATTTTCGGCCCTATTTCTTATCGGCACAATATCCGGATGATTGAAATTCTCAGGGTCGGCCAAATAATTGTATATATTTTTGAACTCCGGATCTTTTTTGAGTTCGGCTATTACTGTTTCACGAGAATCTAATACTTTGGATGTTAACATGGCTATCTTAATTACACTTCCATTTTCATCTAAGTTAATTCTGCTTAAAGCATCTGCCACAACATTTTCCTTTCCCGGCGTATGTTTAATTATTAGGTTATATTCCTGTAATTTGAGAGCCCACCTTATTAATCTGGGTGATAAATTTTTTCCAGAATAGAGTCTAGTGACCGCCGCGTGGTCGGTATATACAGTTACTGGAGAACTTCCAAAGAACACACGAAATTTCTGTACTGATGCTAACACTGCGAGAGTTTCTCTCTCTGTTGCGGAATAGTTTCTTTGGGTTTCATTTAATGTTCGGCTGAAAAAAGCCACGGGCTGACCATTTTGGGAAAGCACTGCACCAATCGCGAAATCTGAAGCGTCCGCTGAAATCTCTAATCCTTTATCCCCTTCTGGAAATTTTAAGACGGGAGCTTGAGTCAATGCGTCTTTCAATTTTTGAAACGCCAAGTTGGCTTCTGCTGACCACGAAAACCTAGCTTTTTTTCTTTTCAACTTTAGCAGTGGCTCAGCTATTTTTGCAAAGTCTTTAATGAAAGCCCGGTAATATGAACACATCCCGAGAAACGACGATAATTTCTTCGCTGTTTTAGGAACAGGATAATTTCTAATGGCTACTATTTTTGACTGATCCGTTTCGATTCCCTTTTGGGAAATTTTAAATCCTAAATAACGTAACTCTTTTGCGGCAAATTTACATTTAGACGCATTTATCTTTAAACCAGCTTCGTTTAACAATGAAAATACTTTTCTTAAATCTTGTAAGTGTTGTTCTAGAGTACTACTCGTAATTATAATATCGTCTAAATATATGAAAGTGCTTTTACCAAGGACTGGTCTTAAGACGATGTCCATACATCTTTGGAACGTTGCCGGCGCGCCGGATAATCCGAACGGCATTCTAAGAAATGCGTACGTACCAGATTTCGTTATGAACGCGGTTTTGTGTACGTCCTCGGGTTTTACCCCAATCTGAAAATAGCCACTCGTGAGATCTAATGTAGTCATGTATTTTGTAGACGAAATATTTCGAATAATTTCTTCAATTATCGGCAACGGATATACAGGATATTTTGTAACTGAATTTAACTTGCGATAATCTATAGCAAAACGCCACCGCTTCGGGTGCGTAATCGGGTAATCATTATTTTTCTTACACAGGACAACGGGGCTAGCATAACTGCTAGAAATTGGCGTGATGATTTTATTCTTTAACATCTCTTTAATATGATGTTCAATTATTTCTTCTTTTGTCCTATCATATCTATATGGCTTTTGCCTAACTGGCTGAGCGTCCCCCGTGTCAATGTCGTGGTTCACCACCTGCGTAAAGCCTGGTACATCACTAAATAAATTCGCAAAGTGACTTACCAGACCTTGGATTTTCTCTTTTTCCTCTGCTTGTAAATGTTCCAAGTCCAGCTGCGGGGGCTTATCATTCTTCGCTTCAATTGGCTTCATATTTAATGTTAGTTCTCCCCCCTTGAAATCAATTTTTGCTTCTGCCAAACTAAAAAAGTCCACACCTAGAATAATACAAGTCTGCAGGTTACGCACAATATAAAACAGGATTCTTACCTGTTCGTTGTTGATACGCACGAACAATGGTACTTTTCCTAAACAGCTACATTTTTCTCCTTGGGCCGCTATGACATCCGTGTCTCTTGCACTAAAAATTCTGTAACGTCGAAAGTGCTTCTTAAAGAATCTTTCCGATACGAAGCTGCTTTGGGCTCCTGTATCCAAGAGGGCTGTCGCCGGTATGTTGTTGATTAGAACTTCAATCTTCGGCAAACTCAAATTCTTAACGACCACGGTGTTTAAATTGATTTTGGAAGGGTTTTGCGCTGCTTCGGACTTCTTCACCTTCCTCGAAGAAATCCCTCTTAGTTTAAATTCTTTTTCTTCTGGTTGCCCTCGGAATCTTTGCTTGTTCTTCTATTAAATTCCCTTCGTTCGCCGCTCGATTTAGGAGACACATCTTTCTTCGGCCATTGCTTCGCCTCATTCCTGTAACTTTGATTTTGTTTCTGCTGGGGTCTTGGCGAACTCCACTGACTTCTTCGCTCAAATTGGCGTCGTCGCTCGTTGTCGGCTGTTCTTCGGCTTTCAAACTGTACTGCGAGCTCGAATAATATGTTTAATGTCATTGGGTTTCTTAGTTCGATGAAATCTTGAACTTGGGACAGTAGCCTAGGAAGTATAATTTGAATAATTTCAGGATCCGGGCGACTTCCATACAAAAGCTTGAAAACTTGAATTTTCCTCAAAATAAAATTAGACAAATCTTCTATTCTTTCTTG